>VUQG01031642.1:0-14786 GCA_015106755.1 Etia nguti | reverse complement strand
AGATAATAACACCCCTTAAATAGGCCTTAAAGGCCTCCCAAATGTAGCAGGCTTAGTTTCTGAGTTGTCATTTACATCAAAATACAGAGAGATCTGTGTTTCCAAATATTCATGAAAACCCTTCTCGCTTAACAATAGAGGATTAAGCCTCCATATCTGCTGCGATCTAGTTGCACTTTGGATGTTTGAGGTCAATGTGACAGGGGAGTGATCCGAGATGACAATATTGTGATATTTTGTGTCAATGACATATGGCATTAATTTGGCATCCAAAAGAAAGTAATCAATTCTACTATATGAATTATGCCTAGTTGAAAAGAAAGAGTAATCCCTGCCAGTGGGGTTGGCAATTCTCCAAACATCAGACACATTCGAATTATCAATAAAGGTGTTAAGGAATGCACTGGAGTTGTTCCTGACCTGCTTAGTTAGAGAAGATCTGTCAAGGTAGGGGTCCAACACACAGTTAAAATCCCCACCGATGATAAGGTTTGTTTGGGACATGTCTGGGATAAGTGGCATCACTTTTTTGAAGAAAGATGGACTGTCCACATTCGGGGCGTATATATTCAGTAGAGTGAGAGGTATAGAAAACAGCTCCCCGACTAGTTCTTCTTTCACCTGATTGATACCTTGGATTCTTCATGTGTGTTCATGCTCTGAATGACTGCTTGAAATATTTCTGACGACTCAGACCGAGTGGAAACATTTGGATCCTTTCATGTTGTACTTGATTTGTTCAATTTCTCTATGTTCTGTTCTGACTCCTCAATAAAAAAAACAAACCCTAAATTTAACCCTTTACAGTCTTTTATGTCCATCTCTGAAAGCCAAAAGCTAAACATGTATCTGAACTTTGCAGATTTCAGATAGTAATTTATGTAATTTAATAATAAAATATTAACTTTAACTAAGATATTATAATAAACCTTGGAATAAAACACTTTTACAAAATTTTAAAAAAACATCTATATTCTGCTTTAATTTTTCCCATAAAGGATTTAAAAAGATTTATTTCGCCTAAAAATCTGTTTAATCAGATTACATAAAATCCCTGAACTGAAATTATTCTTTGTTTTTTTCACAACCTGCAGCTGCAGATCGTGGGTTTCTTTGTAAGACGAGCCAAACACAGACCACAGGAGTCAAAGCTGTACTTTAATCAAGGGCGTGCCATTTATTAAGGCAGATAAAAGGAACATGAACAGAAACAGGTAATCACTAGAGATGATACCACATGGAATAGAAACTTTAAGGAAAGCAGTGGAAATGTGCTTTACTATGGACAGCTCCACCCTGTGGTGGAACACAGCTATTACAACCAATAAGAAAACACTTTTCAGTCTCCTTGAGTCGAATTATTGAATATCTTTTTGTGGTGCTCTTAAATGTTCCTTTAGAGGAATCAAGAAGCTGTACAAGGGAAGCAGTGACAGTCCTCAGACCAGTTGGATGTCTCCTGTGACAGAGATATGATTAGAGGTTAGAGATTAGAGTTCCCCTGGTTTATTTTCCAGTCATATTTCTCCAAATTTCTGTTGTCACTGTAACCTTTCCACTCTAGTTCATAATATATTTCTACAGAGGGTGACTATCCTGCACATCTCTCTTTTTGCTTTTTAAATCACTTCAATGGAATATTTCACACAGTCCATTCATATTGTCCTTCATACAGTCCGGGTCGCAGTCTGATGATCCTTTATTCAAAAACTTCCTTTGTTAGTCAGTGTGAACAGTACAGGCTCACAGGGTGGAGGAGCAGGGTGGGGATTTTATTTTTATTCTCTTTAATTGTCGGTAAAATTTCTGAGTTTGTTCTTTGTCTCATTCGACTCTGTTCAGCTGACTTAGATGGCGACATCATACCTTTTTATGCTCTTTAGGAGTGACTCTGAAGATTCCAGCAATGAGAGCTAGTAGCTGATTGGTCACATTCAGCACTTATAAATATGTAGTTATAACTCCTACACAACAGCACATCCACCTGCAATGGCAGCTAAAGTCCAAAAGGTGAAGTCAGTCCTCCAGTGAATGAACGAGGCTACAAGGACTCAGGCTCCTGCTCTTCCAGTCCTCCTGCTGTCCTTTGTACATCTGTGGCCTTCTGTATTTCTTTTACATCTTTAGAAATCCTCAGAAACATTCTTACACTTTCTCTCAGTGTTGGATTTCTGCTGTCAAACTGCTGGATGGAAGATGCACTGTTAATACGTTTGCCGATGAAGTCAGACAAACTAGGAGGCAGGTCTTTGCTCCCTCTTTTTTTGGGAGCCAAGGACATTTTGTGAGGTTTCCTACAAACTAAAAACTTGTTGACTAGTTTTCCTCTGGACAGTCTGATGAGCAGCTTGACCTCTGACCTTTTGCTTTGGATTGTGAATCAAACTCTGTTCAGTTGGACTCTGTGGACACAAACAGAAACATGTTGTTTTTACAGGGTGACTGTAGGTGAATCAAACACATCACGGACTGGAAGAGACCAAACTGTAGTTTACAAATTAAAATCTGTATGATGAGTGAAAGCAGTGAAAACAGATCCAGTGTGAGACTGTGTGTGTGTCACTCCTGATGAAAGACCTTCATCATTAGTACAGGTTAATGTACCTTCAAATTCATTAACCTCCACAGTTTCAAGAAATTTCTGTTATTTAGAGGGTTTTTTTTTTAATATTCATCTTCCTCTATGTGAAGGTTGTCTCTTTCTCTTCTTCTTTGGTAAAATAAGTAAACGCTTTCACCCAGAGATAATCTCTATTCGATCTCATGGACTACATTTATTCACATGATGTTCCTGGAAGTGTTTCACAATAAAAGCCTAGATAGTAAATGAAGGCTTTTTGTCCTCTGAAGCTGCAGGGGGCTTTTAATGCTACATTTACTGGTCAAATGAAAGTTACTGTAATGTCAGTTTATACCAAGCAGACTTCTCTTATTGATGATTTTATATATTTCAGTTGAATTTTACTGAAAATTATTGCGTCATATTTATTATGAAAGTTTTTTTTCTTTCTTTTTTGTTGTGCAGATTTAGATAAATAAACCTGGATTAAATATACGTTGGTGATGGCTGAACTTCAGCTTTCAGTTTCATCACTTAAAATATTTTTTCCAGTTCAATTACGTTTTAAGATAAGATAAGATAAGAATAACTTTATTTATCCCGAGGGAAATTCTTTTGTCATATACATGCTCAAAGCGGCAAGAGAGACAGAGGAGCAGAGGAATAAGATATACAAGATATACAATAAAGAATAGTAGTATACAGTAATATACAGTAGGATAGTGCAAATATAGTATCAAATAACTCTAATGAAGTAACAATATAACTATATGCTGGAGAATAAATAACTTAACTTAACTATCAGTGCATCTAGAAAGTGACATTGTATTGTGCAATTGAATAAAGGGAGTTTATTTATAAAGGGAGTTTTATTTATAATGCTCCAGTTCAAGGTATATTATATTCCAACATTATTCCAACATTAAGACACTGCAATAACTAAATCTCCAGTTTGAGAGTGAACTTCTTAATTGGTACTATGATGGAGTCTGATATGCTGAATTATTCTTCAAAAAGCTCAATATAGCGCCAACACCAGGTGAGAACCTGTCTCTAGAAGTGAAAACAAGTAAATTCATATTAGGATTATTTTAGTTGAGCAACCAAACCTGTTAGGTGGGTATGACAGCACCACTGGCCTCTTCCTGTGATCTGATTTCAAGGAACCTTGATGTGACTTTTTGACAGTGATTTAAAATTTGATCAGCTCAGCTGTGTTGTTAAGACAAGCTTGATTCAACCAAGGCTCCCACGACATGACTTTGAGAGAGTAATTCACACTGTTCACCTCTCATTTTGAAGTCTTTATATGTTTTCTCTGATCAGTCTTTACTTTAAAATTCAGCAGCTCACCTTCTGAAAGAAACAGTGTGATCACATTACACCTGTAATGGCTTCCTTGCACTGGCTTCCAATTTATTTCAGGATTCAGTTTAAAATTTGATTATTAATTTTTTTTAATAGTCTGAATGGTTTGGTGGAACGTTATTTAACAGAACTGTTGAAACCCTACAATCCTGCACTGATGTCCATGAACCAACTGCTCCTGGAGATTCAGAGATCCAGGTTTAAAATCAGAGGCTAAGGAGCCTTTTTAGTGGTGGCTCCTAATCTTTGGAACAACTTACCTTTTCACATTAGAGCTGCTGGGGCTCTCAGCCATTTTAAAAACTATTTGTTCTTGCTCACTTTCAGGTTTAGTGGAGCAGAATATCCCGGCTTTTTATGCTTTCACAGTTTTATTTACTTGTTTTATTTGATTTCTTGTTTTTGATTAATTCACTGACTGTTTTTACATAATGTCTTTTTTGTATAACTTTGGAGCTTGTCGGCACTTTGGTCACTGGAGGTTGTTTAACAGTGGTATCTAAATAAACTTTGACTTTGATAAAAAAAAAAAAAAACAGGGTTAACTCTTGTACCCAGATACATGTATTTTCTTGTTTCTTGTTTTTGCAGTGCAGATTTTGTTTTGTTTTGGGGTTTTTTTATTATTATTTTTTACATTTTAAGTTGAGCATACTTTTCAGGGTCACTTGTGAGCTTTTTATTTTTTCTCTCCTTCTGTGTGATTTTACAACTGTTGTTAGTTTCAGGATGCTTCGAGTTCCTGAGGAGGCAGAAAGTATAGAGTGTGTGTTCAGAGGTTTGACACTCTAATGGGAACACTTGTATTGTAAAAACAAATAAATAAAAAATGATGCAATTGGTTTTGGCTTGTACTTGTACAGCAGCCTCAGAAGCACACAAAAAATCTGAAACAGTCCAACCAAAAAGGAAAAACTCTTGGAAAAAAAACAAAACTGACCACAATCATTTAAACTGCAGTGTTCAACATGTACTTTAAAAATGACTGCTTTAACAGCTGCTTACACTCAGTTTGCTATTTCTGCTGTTTCAGTTTTGTTTTTTGGTTTTTTTTTAAAAAGCTGAACATCAAATTGTTCCCCCTAGATTTTTACTTTACTAGATTTGAACTTTATATCAACAACTATACTTTAACCCATATGAGGAAAATAACTTTAATAGAAATATTATTGGTCCTGTGACTTTAGTAAAGCTTTAATTTCAGTGCAGGTGTATTAACTCTACTCAGCATAAATGATTATAAGGACGGGTGTATTTTAATGACAAATCAATCACATTATGACAGAATTCCTTATGTCTCCCTAAGAAAGCAATAAATGTTTCTCACTGAATGCAGACTGATATTTGTGCTAAGAATTTATCTTTACCTATAAATTCCTGAGAAATTTGTGCTAAAAGTGTAATCTGTGGGGAGCTTTTAAACCACATGGTGCATAAATCTGAAATAACAATGATGTATTTTTAAGCTTAGTCCTGTAGATGTCAGAAAGTATCGCAGTGATAGAATGTATTAAATGCACTAGACTAACATAGAAAAAAATACAATTAAAAAAATACAGTTTTACCGTCTGAGATGAAAATATACATGAAAAAAACCCATATTATTTAAGCAGAATAGCTCCTGAGCTCAAATTCAGCTGGTACTTTTGGGGATTCTGTATACAGCCAATAACCAGCCGGCCTTTATTGTACATCGTCTGTCTTTACGTCCTGCATGTGGGTCCTTTAGCTTACAAACCCTGACAGCGACTGTGTTTATACTCAGTTCAAAGTGAAATTAAACATTTAACTCACCAGTGTTTCAGGATGTAGTATATCCTGTACAGACTGTACTGTATTTAATGTTAATTAATAATAATGATTACAATACAGCCATTCATTTTTGGAACTGTTTTAAAAGCTTTAATAGTTTTAAATATGGTTTGTATGTTTGGTTTGTATTCAATTTATTTTGATCATGTAAACAATATACAGAAGTTCATTTAGCAAAGAAAAGAAAAGAAAATGCTTTTTCAAATAAAACAAAAAACATTTCAGTATCACTTCACCTGTTCTGATTCAGGTACATATCGAAATAGGAGTGGGAAGAAGTGCACAATGATTTTATCCCACCCCTTCAACTCATAAGTTATCAGTTAATATTTATATTTTACTGATATAAACTGCAGTAACAACAATCAACATATTTCTAATATAACATATACAAAAAATAAAATACAAATTACTGTCATATCATTATGTTTATCTGACTCCAAAACAAAGCCAATACCTCCAGTTTTGAAAAGTTAAATGCACAGATATGAAAACTTGCTTTCACACAGCAGTGATTCTTGTCTGAACGTGTCCTGAAAGTAAGACTTTGGTGTAGTTGGCAAAAAGCACACACACATAGTTCAGGTGCAGAGATGCAGAACATGAAGAAACTCTGCGTTTACTGATTTTTGCTGAGTGTAAAGTTACTGTAATCAGATTACATTTTTTCTATTTTTCATGAATGTAATGTTCTATTAAACTCCCTGATTGCATTATAATTATAATTATGCCATTATTTGCATTACAAATGGCCTTCAGTTATCTGCACAACAACAACAACAAAATTAAATGTCTTGTTTTCCTGCACATTTGTCTAAAATCAGCTGACTTTAGTTCATGTGCAAAACTGAAAATGGTGGAGTGTCCATGCCAAAAGAAGCAGAGAAGAAACTAGAACGATGTTTAAAACATCTTTACATTTAAAATTTACCTTAGGTTAATACAAATTAAAATTAATAATTAATCAAATTAGCAAATAAGAAATATCAAAACCCAGATTACTGTTGGTCCAACTTTTTCATATCTACAGAGCTCAACAGATCTGGATGTAAAAATCCACATATAACACACTGAGCATGTGCAAAGCAAAGTCCCATCATCCCCTCACACGGTCACTCCATCACCACCAAAAGCTCATCCTCCAGTTAAAACCACTGATCAGTCAATAAAAACTGCACTCACTGCTGTGCTTCATACATCAGGAATAAACACAGATCTGCAGAAAACTAATCAATCGTTCAAAGCTTTGCATTAAGTTCCAAATTAAGTTTGTGGTGCTTCTTTAACAGGCTGAAATCCTACAATGTGAGTCCTTCCAGCCTCTCTCTCTCTTACCTACTTAGTTTGATATCATGAGTTTATTCTCACCTATTTCCCTGCAGAAGCCGTGAGTCTGAGGATCTCAGAGGAGTCACTCTTCAAAATGTCAGAGCACCTGAGAAGTTTTCATCTTCTACCACCATGAACTCTTTCTGAGAAATCACATCACATCAGTGAACAAGACTGAACATGAACCATCCAGACAAAACATAACTGCAGAACGTCAGACCCACGTCAGCAACAGTTTCAGTCAGTTAAGACAAAGAGAGTACAACCTCCATCAGACATGGTCTGCTGGGGGAGCAACATCACAGACCAACAGGCTGAAGAAACTGGCTCTGCGATTGGCTGTGAACTGGACACTCGAAGCTGTGGTTGGAGACAATGCCGCTGAACAAACTGTTATCAGTCACATATAATCCTGAACACCCTCGGCACCACTTACTGGACAGACAGCTGAGCTCCACCTCTGACAGACTGATTCAGCTCTGCCACCACAAGGACACATACAGGAAATCTTTATTTTCCACATGCCAGCACATCAAAATGACATGATGTACAATAAAGGGCATCTGCCTATCAGAGAAACATCTGCCAGATAATAATAATACACAGTATGCTATTATTTATTATTATATTCATTTTTTAATGTTTATTGTTTTCTTTTTGACAACTGAACATCAAAGAACATCCAACAGACAGCGAGAAAAGCCAAGAAAAGACAATCAGCTGGCAGCACAAACATAGCACAACAACTGAAGTGTAGTACAGCCCACAGCCCAAATATTAATGTTTAATTATAGCATATGTAGGGTAAAACATTACACTGAACAAAGGCTTATAACAGAAACATAAACCTCTCTCAATAAAGATTCTGAGCTTTATTAAAATGATCGCGGTGAGTTTGAGTTTCTCCATAGTTCAGTTTGCATCAGTTCTGTCTGTTGCTATGTTGCAGCCTTCAGGATGATCATTAGTGAACGTGATTTCAGTCACAGGAAGCTTGAATAAAAGAGGAGTTACACTGGAACATCTCTGCAGCAGGAAGAGAAAAGACGAGAAGCTGACCTCACTGAGACAAACATTTCATTTTTACTTTAGAGGCTGTTTATTCATTTTTTACTTTGAAACTCCAGCCTCAGTAATGAAGAGGTATTTTTATCCATCCTGCAGGAAGAACTGATGTGCTGAAGTCTGTGAGATGATCTGTTTGTAGTCCATCTGCAGGAAGTTGTAGTTTCTCCACATTAACCACATTAACAACATCAGCCATCACATGATGAAGCAGTCTGTGTGAGAGCAGTCAGACTCTCTGAACATCAAACTGCTCTTTTCTTCAGTCAATCAATAATCCTTTATTAAATTTAACATGCAGGAAAACAGACAGAGCAGTATTTTGTTTTTAACTCTTTCACCACAGCCTCAGTCTCGTCTTTGTCTTTGTCACATCATGTGTTGTTTTCCTGATCTCCTGGCCTTTCTTTTTCATGCTTTGTGTTCACTTTTAGTTTGCAAAAATAAAGGTCCCACCTTTGAACAAAATGAGACTAGCTGCCTCCTCCTGTGGTCATATCTCTAGTGGGAGGGAATAAAACTGGAGGAGAGGAGGTAAAAACTGAGACATGAGAAAGAGGAGTGTCGATCACTGACAGGTAGTCCAGCAGCAGCAACAAAAAACACCTGAACATGTTGACAACAATAATCCTGCTGAGAAAAAGAGAAATGATGAAAAACATATAGAGCTTCAAATGCGACCTCCGACGGATGCGGCCTATTTTGCGAGATCTCGCAAAAGTTCATCTTCATTTTTTTTTCTCCAATGTCCCTTGCGGAGCTCCATAAAAACATGTCTCAGAGTGTTGACGTGAAGAAAGAAATTAATGCAAAGAGAAACAAATCACAACAACTGCTGCCTCAAGGTGTTTTATATTGTAGGGTAGACCCTACAATAATATATACAGAGAAAAAAAAAACAACATTTATATGATCCCCTTTGAGCAAGTGCTTTAGCAACAGTGGGAAGGAAAAACTCCCTTTTAACAGGAAGAAACCTCCGGCAGAACCAGGCTCAGGGAGGAGCGGCCATCTGCCGTGACCAGTTGGGGAGAGAGAAGGAAGACAGGATAAAAGACATGCTGTGGAAGAGAGACAGAGATTAATAACAAGGATGATTCAGTGCAGAGAGGTGTATTAACACAAAGGTGACTGAAGAAGAAACACAGTGCATCATGGGAATCCCCCGGCAGCCTAGACCTATTGCAGCATAACTAAGGGAGGATTCAGGGTCACCTGATCCAGCCCTAACTGTATGGTTTTGCAAAAAGGGAATGTGAAAGGTGAGACCTGAGACTGGGACCTGCCCCTGGTAGGCGGGGCTGTTTTTTTCCCCTTGTATAAGCACAGGTGCAGGCAATTAGTCATTCTCTTGAGTGAACCTGGAGCAGAGGGAGTTTTTAGGACATCCTGATAATGAATTACAGTAGTCCAGCCTAGAAGTAATAAATCCATGAACTAGTTTTTCAGCATCAATCTGAGACAGGATATTTCTAATTCTAGAGATATTGCACAAATGGAAGAAAGCAGTCCTACATATTTGTTTAATATGTGCATTGAAGGACATATCCTGGTCAAAAATTACACCAAGGTTCCTCACAGTGTTACTGGAGGCCAAGGTAATGCCATCCAGAGTAGGTGTCCGGTTCGATATCATATTTCTAGGAATTTTAGGGCCGAGTACAATAACCTCAGTTTTATGTGATTTTAGAGGCAGTAATTTAGAGGTCATCCAGGTCTTTGTCTTTAAGATATTCCTGCACTTGAACTACTTGGTGTGTGTTATCTGGCTTTATGAATAGATAAAGTTGGGTGTCATCTGCATAGCAGTAAAAATGTATGCCTTCTGATGATACTGCCTAAGGCAGGGATGGGGGAACTCCAGGCCTCAAGGGCCGGTGTCCTGCAGGTTTTAGATGTCCTTGATCCAACACAGCTAATTAAATGGCTAAATTACGTCCTCAACATGTCTTGAAGTTCTCCAGAGGCCTGGTAATGACCTAATCATTTGATTCAGGTGTGTTGACCCAGAGTGATATGTAAAACCTGCAGGACAATGGCCCTTGAGGCGTGGAGTTCCCCTACCCCTGGCCTAAGGGAAGCATGTATAATGTAAACAGGTCCTAGCACGAAACCCTAAAAATGGTCCTCATCCCCCAATTAATCTTCTGTTTGTTCTGAAGCTAAGATTCATGTTCCTCTCATTAGACAGGACTCTCCTGTTTGTCTCCAGCTGGCTGAGGATCATCTTCCTCTCTGGAGGCTGCTGGTTGAAGGCTGCTCCATATGATTCAATCAGCTGAAATAATAACAGAAAGTCATCAAATGTGAAGAATTTCTGCAGGAATGTTTCCTCACTGAGGAGCCTCTTCACCTCCACAGTGGCGCACCTTCTTCTACATTTGCCTCAAGGAACACAAAATTTTTCCAGTTAGTTTTAGTTTGAATTTTTATTTCAGTGAACTTGTTTTTTTCCACACCTAGTTTTAGTTCGTAGTTCAGATAAAGTTCACTATAAAAAACAACTTAATCATAACAGAAAAACATGAAAAACTCAGAGGCTGTTCATAAAATATGTGTATTGATCAGGAAGAATTTAAATTTTTATTCCTGAAACTACAATTCATAGAAAAAGGTAAAACCTAAAAAAATATATAACCAAAATTATAATTTATGTAAAAGCAAATCACAAAGCAGAAACACATTTACTCAACATACAAAACATTAAAATAAAAACAAATTTATATTTACATTTATGATAATTAAATGTAAAAAACAAAACAAAACATATATTTGTGATATCCCATCATACGTCTTTACTCATATCCATTCTCCATGGTTTTGTTTTGTTTTGGACTATTGTTTTTTATAAATTCTACTTCGTTTTTCAGAGTTTTCCATTAACTTAAATCAGGATGTTTAGATTTTGTTATTCCCTTCAAAGCTCTGAATAATTAATTCAATCCAAGGATGTTGGCAAAGTTAATTTTTCAAAGAAAATTTTTCAGTGTGTCTAGCCAAACAAGAACCACTTACTGCTAAACAGTGGACAGTATATCCTTGATTTTTCACTTTTGTACCACCCCTGTGGTACAAAAGTGACCCCTTATCTATTAGAAGGAACTAACTCAAAACTCAGTGATCTCATCTACTGCACTGTCACAAAATGGCACTAAACCTGCTCTAAAAACTTTAAACACTTAATCCTTATATCCAGTTTCACAGACAGTTCACTAAATTTAACCCAGGGTCGTTGCTGTATATTGCAGAATTTAATAGTTAATAGTTTATTGGTTTAAACACAGTAAAACTGGGATAAACTGTTAAAATCTGCAATATACAGCAACAACCTGAGTTACATATAATATTTTACATCTGTCAGAGTTATAATAAAATATACTTGTTTCCTCACAGTCATCTTCTTCACTTAAATCATTACTGAAACAGTTATGAGCGCCTGTTTTTTTTTAACGTTTTTTTTTTTACTACTTATGCACTGCATTCCTAAACTGGTTTCTTCACTCTCTCTCCTTCCTCATCTCCTCCAGTTTCTGGACCTTCTCTGTGTCTCCTCTCTCCTTCATCTTCTCAATCAGGGATTCCAGGTGGTCAATAGTGGACGCTGAAGCTTTCAGAGCAATCTGCTCCAGTCTGACAACATGTTGGTAGGACTCATCCAGGAACTGTGACTTCTCTGCTACCAGTTGGTCCATTTCTTTTTCAAGATTTTCCAACAGACTCAACTTTTTCTCACTTTCTGATTTATTCTTCTCAAACTTTTCCTTCATTTCTTGCACAGTCTTTTGAACTTTCTTTGTCTTGGTCACATAGATCCAGTTTTCTTTCACATGATCTGATGCAGGACAGTTGTTGGTACAAACAGTGCAGCGGCCATCTTTGATGACCTCACAGTGTTTAGGATACCAGGCCTTTGTGCATCCAGGATAGTGACAGTTCTCCTCACAGACTTTACAGCAAACAGCTCCTTGATAAAAAAAACAACCACATCCCACCATCAACATTTTGTTTATCTTTGTAGACCTCATCAACTTCTACAGTAAATTTCTCATTCTGCTTCATCTCTCCTTCATGTTTCTGCAGAGCTTCTTGAATCTGTTTGATTTCTCTCTGTTTCAGTTCAGTCACTATGATGTTCTCTTCCAGGTTTTGGATGCAGGCTGTCAGTCTGATGCGCTCATTCAACACTTCAACAGTTTTCTTCAGTTTTTGAGGTTCAGATCCTTTCAGAAAGTGTGTGAATTGACTCATTCCTCTCTCTGTTACTCTCCATGCTGCCTCCAAGAGACATTTTTTTTCTTCTGTTCTCAGTGTGTTCTGTTGATTATCAAACAGGAAGTGAGCAGGTTCGTTCTTCTCATTTTTGGCACATTTAATGTTTGCAGTTTCAAGAGCTTCAAGAACATTTTTAGGTTTTACTTCATCTGAGTGTGTGAGGAGCGCTATGATGTTTTCCTCCAGATTTTTTCCAAACAGAGACATCACTGAATCAAGGATATATTTCAGTCGGTTGCTCAGTCGATTACCTGTTGCCTTCATCACCAGACCCACTGCATGAACTTTATAAACTCCATCCTCTGATTGAAACAAGTGAAATAATTTTTCACTGACTTTGCTGTCATCTTCAGTCTTTTTGGTGCTTCCAAATCCAGGAGTATCGATGATGGACAGAGAGTAGGGCAGAGTTTTATCTTCAAAACCAAAGATCTCGTACACGATCACATCTGATGTCTGACTTTCTGTCTGACTTCTCCCCTCCTCTACGATCTGAAACCAGACTTTTTCCTCCCACTTCACTCCTATGGTGTAGTTGAACAGAGCGTTGATCAGTGTAGATTTTCCTGCTCCTGTTTCACCCACAAGTAAGACGGTTTTATTTGTCTTGTCCAGATTTTTTTCACCAACAGTCATTTTTGTAAAAGCGTCAAACTTCTCTTTCTTTGGTCTCAGCTGGTAGACAGAAAGAGGTCCTGAATGGATCAGATTACTTTTAGATATGATGTTCTTGTATCTGGAGGAGATGTTTCTGTAGAAAAAGTGAAAAAAATAAAAAATACAATATGAAGCATTATGTGTACACTTTGATCCTTAAAGTGTAAAGATATATATGTGTTCTGCAGTTTAAAATCAGAGAACATTGAAAATGTTGATGTGTTTAGACTGCTAACTAAGAAATGGAAGACCAGAAACCTTGAGTATGGAGAATCTGTGGTCCTGTGTATGTTCACCTTGGTTTTACCACCTGGAACTTTGATAGCTGTGGCTTCCTGAGATGGTCTAATTATACTTTGATAGTAAGATTTATCACTTCATCATTCCTAATGAGCTATGTAACCCACATAAAATGAGGGTACCACTTTAAGAAGTGATCGATATGAGGAAAGCTGGACAGCCTGCCCAACCAATCAGAATACACAGGTTCCAGTATGTTTTGACCAATGGGAGAGGTGCCTGCCGCTGTGTGTCCTGCCCACCTGCTCTGTGTTAGCTGCTACGTGTGTAGTCGGCAGCTGGCAGGAGAAAAAGAGTGCTGCACTGCAATGCTTTCATCCCTGAGAGACTGAAGTTTTTGAGTTGAAAAAGTATTAGGGATACGTTTGCAACAAACTCTGCTGCTCGCTGGTTATTAGCTATCTTCTATGTTGAAAGTAGCCGCAGTGAGTAAACAGGTGGATGCTGCAGTTTTCCGGTGATTTTAGAAAGTACCACATAGAGCTAAACTGTTAGACTTCGTTAGCTCTAGTTATTATCAACTGCCTGAAAGTTCATCTCAATCTGCTTCCAGAAGTAAAGTAACACTTAAAGTGTAGCTTATGTTTATTTTTATTCACGTTGAGACGTCGTATTACTGCCATTAAAGAGTAAAAAAACATGCCCTGTTACGTTATTTAGAGCCCCGCATGTTCAGACCGAGAGACACCATACCATTGTCTTCGGCCATGATGCACTGAGATCAGTGAGCGCATACTGTTTGTCTCAGTTAGTTTTAGTCTGTTTTGCACGTTATTGTTGAGTAACTGAACTAAATTGTTTTGATTAATAGTTGTTGCATACGCAATAACTTTACTTAGTTTGATTGGATGTTTTAATGTTTTCATGTTGTATTGAGAAAAGTGTTTGTTTTGCAATTTACCAAAAAAGGTTTTGACAATATATTGCAGTAATGCATAGTTTGTGTAAGAGAGATGTTTTATTTTTGAAAATTTGAGTATTTTAATTACAAATTGATGTCAAATATGATGTCAATAAAATCCTAAGTTGTGAACCTTCAGCTTTAGTGAAGGTTACAAATGATCTTCTTGTGGCCTCTGACAGTGGACTCATCTCTGTGCTTGTCCTGCTAGACCTCAGTGCAGCGTTCGATACTGTTGACCATAATATTCTTTTAGTGCTCTCACCCCAACCGGTCGCAGCAGATGGCCCCGCCCCTCCCTGAGCCTGGTTCTGCCGGAGGTTTCTTCCTGTTAAAAGGGAGTTTTTCATTCCCACTGTCGCCAAAGTGCTTGCTCAAAGGGGGTCATATGATTGTTGGGTTTTTTTCTGTATCTATTATTGTACGATCTACTGTACAATATAAAGCGCCTTGAGGCGACTGTTGTTGGGATTTGGTGCTATATAAATAAAATTGAATTGAATTGAATTGAATAAGTGTCCA
>VUQG01031641.1:0-12008 GCA_015106755.1 Etia nguti | reverse complement strand
AAAAAATACCAATAAAAAAAAAAAAAAAACAAAAACAAAGAACACCCCCCCCCCCCAAAAAAAACACAACAAAAAATAAAACACAATAAACAAACAAAAAAAAACAAACAAACAAACAAAAAAGAATGCTGTATATAAGAGTGTTTTGCAGCTGTGTTTGACAGTATGAAGTGCTGACTATAGTGGTACAGGAATCAGAATCTAGAGATATCACTATACTATTAACTATTATTAAACGCTGAATATTCACCACTGACAGAATTTGTTATTAAGCTCTATGATTTTGCTTGCTTTTCTTGAAGCTGAGTCCTTATTTGTTCTGTTTTAAAATGTAGTTGGACCAGCTCCAATAAAATGGTATCAATGAGATCTATGGAATATTCCAGCTCACTGGTTTTCACAACAGTACGAGAGGTGGATTCTTTTCCAAAGATAAATATTTCAACTCACATGAGCATGGATTCATTTCTATTTGCATCCAATTATGACATAAACATGGTATATAATCACACGGTGTGAAAACTTTGCATTTAGTGTGAACACACCATTACAGTTTGTTGCATTTCACTCAAATCAACAAAAGAATGCATTAAGTGGAGAAACAGGTGACAAGGGCATTTTAATCCAGTAGACATCACTATGAAAATGAAATTGTTTGTAGAATCCTTGTGTGTGTTAAGAGGATAAAGATATCAATACAAAATTCTTCACATTTGTATTAGGAACTAGTATTTACTAGTAAACATTTTAAGTCATAGTTATTGCCTGTCGTATGCCAAAATGCAGTAAGGCAGTAAACCTAACTCTGTCATGGGAACTCATAGGGTCAGTTTCGGGTACAAGCACTGGAGCCACCGAGAGAGGCGAGAGAGTGGAAAAACCCTAAAACAGGAAACACACTAGTTCAAGACCATGACACTGGTATAAAGTTTAACCTTTAAATAAGGTGCTGTCTCATTAAATATACACTTATTTTCATTTGATACACTAGGTGTGTATTTTAAGCATTTTCATTTCATTCTTAGTGCAATACACATTCCGCTATGAGTGAAAACAAAAATCCTAAAGTCTCATAATGTTTTCACAAAACAACGTGAACAATGAAAACAGAAAAATCACAAATGACACTGAAAAATGCTTGCAACATTTTAAAAAAAGATTCCCAAATTCAGTGAAATATGTTTGTCATCCATAGACACTCTACAGTTTTCCTCCATTATTTAGGCGAACTACTACTAGTTGAGACTGCAAACTCACCTGAGGGTCTTCTTGCAACACCCAAGAGAAATCCTTCTTTGCTTTGTGGAGCAGCATCTTTCACTGTGTAAAAAGATGCAGAGACACAAATCCTGTGACACAATAACTACTTTCATTAGGAACAAAATATGCTGGTTGATCACCAGCTCGGATTTAGGAATCTTTGTCAAACAAAGCCTTTCAATACACAATGCAAAGGAATAATTTAAAACTGTGTCATGTGCTTGGAAATTTAGGGTGAAATGAATATATATTGTAATGATTGTGGTTTTTGTTACAAGATTTCATTTGTGGATAGTATTATGTACCGCTAAATATCAAGCATGCATTTATTGTTCTGTAAACTAAAATATTCTGAACATAGTGCATTAAATATTGTATTTGAAGAAGTGAGAGTTCAGTGGATTTAAACCATGCATAATAATACAACATGCATATGTATGGGTGACTCCATATCCTGGCTGCTGTGGAGCTGATGATGTTAACATTTTTCAAAAAATCTAGTTAGAGAGTGTTGACGGATACAGATCCTTTATGAAGTCAGGAATGCATCTCCAGCATATTGAGAAGCTGATTAACTTTTAATACTAGGTCAGCTGTTTCTTAATAGCAGTAATGTCTTGCACTGTATGTGCAGACATTGGCCTGATTATTCATACACCCCCATTTTTTTAACATAAAGTTTGACATAGTGTTGCCACTGTTTTATATATTTCTATATAATAGGAGTATCAAGGTAATAATCAATACTAATAATACAGATTGGCATGTCTTCAGGCAGCTTACCATTCATGTAGTGAAGCTATGTGAAAGGAAGTGATCGGTACCTTAAAATACCTTTTTTGTGAAATATTGATATCACATGATGACAGGTCAGAGATATTTCAAGCTGCCTACCCTATCCACTTGGACTTGTAAGTCTCCTTCCTGGAATCTGAAGGACCACAATCACACTGAGTAGAGCAGGGGTTCAGCAGGAAGACACAGTGCTCTGGTTTTGAGGGCAAGGAAAAATGGTAGCCCACTCATACCACATGTGGGCTTTTGGATACCAAGTTTAGGACCCGTCTGGATGAGGAGTATAATCTCTCAGTTAACTAACCAGTCTGGAATGCATTGTTGTGTTAAATGCCAACCCCTAATGAATTTGTCACAGTTGGGCTGAGAAGCTGACTGTGTGGAGTGAGGAGGTGGACCCAAGTGCAGACACGCGAACTGACAAAACTTGACGTAACAAAAACAAGCTGTTTATTGAGGCTGGCAAAAATAACACAAACAAAGGGCAAGGGCGAAAACTAAACCTAAACTGGGTGAAGTAAGGCTAAACATACTTCAACAACATTGGAACATGAACATAGAAACCTGGTATGAATTCAAAACCCTGAAACATGGCATGACATGGAAACAAGGCAGAATAACAGACATTCGGAAGAGGAATGAATGGAAACACACAGACTAAATGCACACAGGAGGTGATCAGGGGAAGTGGAAACACATGGGGAAACAGCTGATTAGAATGAACATAATGATGACACAGGGGAAGTGAAACTAAACACAATGAACATGGGACACCAGACCTCTTCAAAATAAAACAGGAAACATAACAGGACGCAGAGATGGCAACGTGAACCTGACATATAGAACATGCAGACATGAAACACATGAAGGGTGAAGGAGACTTAAACACAGG
Source organism: Etia nguti (assembly GCA_015106755.1). Lineage (NCBI taxonomy): Eukaryota > Metazoa > Chordata > Actinopteri > Cichliformes > Cichlidae > Etia > Etia nguti. The sequence continues at coordinate 9,061 of VUQG01031641.1, read as the reverse complement.
GGGTGAAGACACAAGGGGAATCTAAGAAACAATGAACTATAACCTAAGCATAATAGAAATTAAATTAAAATAATCTAATAAACGTAAACATAACCCATAAACATCAAAATATATTAAAACTCAAAACGCTGGGTCAAATGACCCACGATTGTGACGGAATTCTCAAATAGAATTTCACATGGAATATTACAACAAACTGCAAAGAGACTAAGACAGTTGGATAGTCCAATATATGATCTGTGTCTTTTCCTAAGCACTTTTCCTTGACCTTGATTGGAAATGTCAAGGAAATGGATCATGGATAATTGTGAAGTGTGTCTGAACTGAATGAAACTGCACTTACGCTAGGCTTCTTAACAATGGTGGATGTTGTTGCTGTGGTGAAACTACAATATCATGAAGATGGACTACAAATCTATAAATATGGACTAATAAAGTGAAATGAAATGCTTGTTACAATTAGATTACTTGGGGATCACTGCGCAGGCAATTTCTTCAACAGGTTTAATTCACAGCCCTCTACTGCCTGCTCCACCACACACCATGGCCTTCACACACCCTCATTACCTTTAATGATTTTGCCCTTTCCCCTTCTTCCCCACTCTGTGAATAATAATAAAAATAATAAACTAAAAATGAACCAAATGTGGGAGTGGACGATGCAATCATCTATATTCCACAGAGAGCTTATTTCCATCTTAGATAATGGCTTTGTGGTGAGTCTTTTATTTGTCAAGTGCATTTAACACAGTCCAGCCTGCTGCTACTGAGAGAGAAGCTACAAGAAATGGCAGTAGACATTTACAACATGTCAGAAATTACTGACTACCTGACAGACAAGTCACAATTTAGACATTCATCAGTCTGATTTGGTCATGTGTAGTAAAGGAGCTCTACTGTGGAACTGTGGAACTGGAACCGTGCTGTCTCCATTTCTTTTCACCCTTTAAAATAAAAGTGTGTAACAGTTAAACAATCTTGATTGGTTAACAGGAGAGGTAAATGCAAAACTGCCTTTTGCATTCATAAATAGTTTTTATCTTAATGAAAACAACATGTGTCCTTCTCCTAGTTTGTATAGGTCAGTCCTATGCCACGCCTCCTCTAGAATGGCTTCTCGCTCCTTTCCTACATTTTAGGAATTGAAACATGCTTCAACATTGCATACTTAAGGAATCCTGGAGACACAAATTAGAAAAATGAGAAGAGCCCCATGGCTAGAGTCCAGGAATCCAAGTCCTTAGTTCAGCAAGCCAAACGTTAATGACAGGTCATCAATCGCTAAAGTGATCATTTCCAGCAAGAGGCAAGCTCACCTGTGTGCATGTGTGGTATCACTCTGTCCTGTCTTGGGTGCTGTCTTCTTTCTTGTGGACCTCAGGGAGAGTGGTCAAAGCTGTCATAATGATATTTAGGGTAAGATTTACTAACAGTCTGTGCCAGCGGAAGATGTCTGATTACCAGGGTAAGAACAGTTCTATGAAAACTGAGTAAGTCCCGTCTCCTATGACCAGGCTCAGAAGCTCCACCACCACATCTGTCTAAGACAGACCAATCACTTCAAATACAAAGTCTCCTGATCTGTTTTAATAAGCCCCTGGCCTCACACCAGGCATTCTCAATGTATTTCTTTTATGTGCCTATACAAGCAGGGCAATGTGGTGAAAAAACTCACCCAGTTCAGGGAACTCGAGAAACTCTGGTAACCACACATTCTTCTTAGTGGTTCAATCCCTGGCTCCTCCAGTCAGCATGCCAAGTATCCCTGGGCAAGATACTAACCCCAAGTTGCTCTCCGATGCATCCATCTGAGTATGAATGTGTATGAATGTTAGTTAGGAAGCACTAAAAAAGCTTAGAAGAAAGTGGTTGTATGAATGGGCATGATTGGGTGAATGTGGCATGTTGTATAGAATGCTTTGAGTACTCCGGGAGAGTAGAAAAGCACTATATAAGAATCAGTCCATTTACCATCCTTTATCAAAATCACTATGGGAAATTTGGCCCACTTCAGGACTGCATACACCATTACAACTTGACCCAGGAAGGCTGACACTTTACATCCAACTCAAAGGACAGCATTTAGCTAAGAGGCCAGTGAGAGCACAGTTACATCGATGCAATAAAACCTGAAAGTTTTGTGGGTAATGTCCAACTAACAGCCAATAGCCAGCTAATAGTGCAGGTTGAAAAGCCAATCGATCCAGTGTGAGAGCACCTCTGAAACTATAGATAAAGCCCAGCAGTGATCCGCAGGCTTAAATGTAAGGCTCAGCCAAAAAAATTCCTTCATAAATTTCTGTCCAGTACTGTCCAGTTGCTGCATTACCAAAGCCAAAATGACAGGCTGACCATAGGTGACCCAGTGTGTTCTCCCCTAATGACGTGCCCTTGTTTCTTACCAAAAAGAACAAAGGACAAAATATTGCACAAAGAGAGTTTTTCCTGAGGAAAAGAGGACATTTTTGGCAATGCAAATATATGTATGGACATCTGACCAAATCTGTACCACAGTTGATGAATTATTTTGGTCGGTCCACTCTTTAATGCACCATGAAGACGTGTTGCACGTAATTACATAAGATGCTTGCAAGAGGGTGGGCAGATCGATCCAAATATCGATAGTATCGATACCAATGTTGGCATTAGTATCGGACCAATACTAGCACAATTGGATCGATATTTTGCTGATATCCTCTAACTTAGGTATGTAGCCTGCTGAACTGGGTTTGTAACAGGGCGACCTTTTGCGGCTGGATTTACAGTGAAGCAGACCAAGACAAGTGCAGTGGAACAAAAAAGCATTTATTTGCCATACAGCTCTCTTCACAAACAATTCACCCTATCTAATGGCAACTGGCAGCCTTAAATACCTTCAGCTGTCACAGACTAAACCATTATTCCACTCACAGGTAATTTCTTAAATCTCAACCTTCCACCACATTATACGATACATCAATTTGAATAAATAAATATACACATACATTTCACATTTTCATATTATTAAATATTTTACACTTTAGTCTGACATCATACCCATTATTATAAAAACCCAAAATCCCAAGCACAAAAGATCCCCCACACTCCCTTAACCCATGGTCTCTCCTGGAACCTTTAAATGGTGTCTGGACCCCCGGGAAACCTTTGCCCAAACACAAGAAGAACACAAGAAAGAAAGGTGAGTAACCACATCTTACAATCACTTCTTTGCACCTCCTTTAATTCTAGACTTCCACACACACATTTGCGTTAGTTCTCCTTACTGGTAAACCTTAATTACTCTCAATCACAACCTTTTCCTTTTCACAGGCAACCACCACATTTCTTGATAAGGAGCAGCTGTGCAGGACCTGGAATAAAGGCTACCGACTGTTTTTAAAATGCACAATAAATATTCAATAAATAATTAAACTTCTTGTATGCAAACATTCTTCATGTGCAAATCTATGCTCAAAGTGCAATGCTAAATAAAGTGCCAGATAAGGTGCTTTTAATAAAATGAAAGGTGTTCTCCTAAAGTGCTATACAGATTATAATATAAATAGTAGTAAGGGAGTCCTCTTCCTTACAGGGTTCAGTTACTTTTTTGGAAATTAAAAATATTTATATCTCAAACATGTATTATGAAAAATGTCTGAACCTGTCTGTGCTGACGTTCACATCTTTCATATTTATTTTATAGCATATAGCACATTTAAACCACAGAAGGTGACCAAAAGTGCTTTAAAGACAGGTTTCTAAATACATCAAAAGCTGAAAGGTTTCTTTTGTTGTGTTAACTCATTATTGTTGAAGGTGAATTAGTGGGCATTAAAATGTGTTCAGAATGAGCAAATTAATGATGATTAATCTCATAAATAATGGCACACTTCTCTCCCCTGCATAGCTGCCTATCAGTATTGGTATCAGCAATACCTGCCCTGTATTTACTTGGTATTGGACTGATACCAAAATTTGCAGTATCGCACAGCACTAGTGTTTGCTTCTCCACATATTCACTGTTGTGAGGCAACCTGTGTAATGTCAAAGGGCAAATGTCTCCCTGATGGTTTATATATGCCACAAAACTTTATTGACTGTCCTGACCAAGACATTACATTTTCTCAGGAGCAGCAAGAAATACCTCAAGGCCAGAAAATCTGCCATCAGCTCCAGGTGATTTATATCTATGCAACAGAATCTCTGGGGTCAAGTGCCATTCAGCCCTTCCTTTAAAAACAGCTCCCCACCCTTTCAACGAAACATCCATTGTCAGAGTTTTCTTCATAACCACATTACATTCTGGGCACCTGCTGTGAACAATTTTGGGTCTCTATATTGATGGGGAGCTAGTCGACATCTGGGGGGAATTCTCACCATATCTCAGCTGACATCTCACATTCAGCCGCAAAGAGGACACCCAGTCCTAGAAATCCCGCTGAAGGGACAGAAATTATCGAAGCCATCATGCAGGTCAAATGCAAACAGGGTCTTAATGAGACCACGTTTGCCTTGTGAAACAGTGCAATCTGCTAGTGAAATTTCTCCATGCAGTCTTGTGACAGAAAAGTCTGAAATTAAACAGTTTATTTCAAGGTTCAGTTATTCTATAATCTGAATGGGAGACAGTATACTCTTGATACTAAAACCCAATCTAGACAGGCTGCGAAACAGCACCTGAATGTTTTTCTCCACTTCCTCTGTGCTGGAAGTGCACATTAGAAAAACATCCAAATATGCCATCACTCAGAGCCCTGCTTACCCGCGAGGGGTTCAGGGCTGTTTCAAAACACTTGGTGAATGCCCTTCGGGGCAAGCACCTGCCCAAGCAGGAGGGTCTGATATTTGTATGCTATGCCCTGAAGAACCTGTGTTCAGAAATAAGCATCCTACAGATCTACTGATGTAAACCATTCATCCTATCAAACAGATCAGAACTGTGACAGCATTCTGAATTTGTATTTCCTGAGATGAAAATCGAGAGAATGTAAATTCAGGATGGGATCTCCATTTTTATTAAGAAATATCTGGAACAGAAGCTTAGAATAATTTCTACTTCTGGTAAAATTTGTATTGCTCCTCAGTTTAAGAGAGACGAAATTTTCCTCTCGGAAGCCCTTGGAGCCACTGAAAACACAACACCGCAGTGTTGCAAATGCTATAATCCTTGGTAACAGTTGTGAACACACAGGGATGGACTGTACATGTGTGCATTCTTCCACCCTGGCAGCTAAAGAGTACTGCCGCTTGAAGTTGAAAACTCATGGAGCTGCACCGTCTTTGGGTACAAACTGACCTGCCCTTTCTGATTTTTCCTTTGTTGAACACAATGTGCGCTCAGCCTTACTCTTGTCTATGACAGTGGCCTTTTTATAGAAAAAACATGGGAAATGCTTTTGTGCTTTGAATGACGCATTCCTCTCCCTCTGAACTGAGCCCACTAGCAAAGAGAGGGAGTAAATAAATCGAAGAGCACTGAGGGAACTTGTGCTCCTTCAGTGTGTATCAGGAGAAAATGATTGGCTCTTACATCTTCCTCACTCTTGGGCGGAGGAAAGGACAGAGAAAGAGTTTCCCAAGTGCTCAGGGGAGAGATCTCCATGAGGGCTTTGCTGTGGTTTCAGAAAAGTAGGGCTGCTTTTGAGGCCGCTAACACTCACTCAATGCCTCTCTAGCATAAAGCTTGGCATTGAATCTGGGATCTTGCAGGAGCTGGGGTCTGCAACCAATGCCTGGGCATGTTTTACACCCATAAAGATGATGAAGAGGACATGGGTTTATTCCCCCAAGATGGTAGAAGTAGTTGGATGAGGGTGAGACGTGATGTCCATAGGCCTTCTGCCACCAGTGTTCCCCTGAGAGGATCACAACTGAGCACAAAGACATGCTCAGTTGATTCAAATCAATTCACTTTGCTTCACTTCAGTTCAGTTGAATTCAAATAAATTCCTTTCAAATGAAATTCAGGTTTATTAACATAGCACCAGTCACAACAGTTGCCTCAAGGTGACTAATGTAAGATATAGATTGTATAGTGTTTGGGAACAAAGCCCAATAATCATAAATCCCCCTAACTTTAAGGTTTAACAGGAAAGAAAAACTCTTTGGGAAATATTTACTCTTAATGGAATAGTACTGTATTTTGTGTATATTCATTTGTTTTTTTGTAATTGTACTTTAAGAAGTTTCCAGTGCAGTAAAAATAACACATTTTACATCTCCCTCACTCTTGAGTGGACGAGATTTTAGGGTCAACTTGAAAGAAAGAAAGATGGGAAATGTACAAATGAGATCTGACATCAAATGTGACATGATATTAGGATACAAACTATAATGAGAAATTTAGAATCCCAAATACCAGTATCATTTCCTAAATGTTGCCGAAACAAACAAAGCCAGTAGAATTTTAAGTATAGTTTTAAAGATAAAAAACATTTTATGTACGTTGACCTCATTTAAATTTGAAGAAGAGACCTGATATTTAGAAAATTCCAAAAATCATTCCCTATATGCCTATGTGTTGTCAAACAAAAGCAGTCAGAAACATAGTTTTAAATAGCTAAATAGAGCATTATTATCACTTTGACCTTCAGTTCAATCGACTGACCTTGAAGAAGAGCTCAGAGTTCAAATTTGACATGATATTTTAAATCTTTGTATATGTTCACAGTATACACCACACTTGTAAGAATCACACTTTCTCATTTAAAAAGCGTTTTGTCAGGTTTTGACCAATAAAACATTAAGTTGATCTTGAAGACTTTAGTGGATGGAAGCCAGATTTTGGATTGTTAATGTGACCACATCCTAGACCCCTACAAAGGTTTTTCAGAATTAATTCAAAACTTTTCAAACAATTGTATTACAAACAGAATGCTGACATGCATGCAAGTGCTGGTAACAACAGGCTATGCTTGGAGGAGATAATAATATGCTACTTTTTACAGTGAGGGGTTCACAATGTTTCAGATAATTTCTTACATTTGTACACAAAACTCGGTCCATAGAACATAAGTGTGCTCACACCAAAAATCATTTCAGTACAGTTTTTTTTTTAAACTTCTCCCTAGTGTGAGACCCTTTACATATCATGTTAAAGACACACAACAATTAATATAATATGGAATGATGAAGTATCTGAAACTTAGACTATGCAATTACTTTAATAAAAACTTGCATGGCCTGACTTCAAATTTAGTGGCAATCATCCCACAGGAAAAAAATGAAAAAAGAGAAAGACCACATATGCAGAATACAAATGTAAAAAAGTGAATTCCCTTTATTGAATAAAGTTACAGTTCTAATTTTATGATTTCTCATCCGATCCTCTTCCAGCAGAGAAAACAGGATAAAACAGCTAGCCCAACTGCTGTGATGGATGATGAACCACCAGGCTCCTCAGAACAGCTAATGTGATATGTAGAATCTTCCAGCCAGCCTAGATAGTCATGTCAGTGAAGAAAAATACTTCATACTTTCCTCACCAGTAAAGCCAGAATACTATCCACCCCAGAGTGACACCTGTATCATGCCCTTCTTTCTCATAGAACAGAAAAACAGTATGGTAAGCTTGACTGTATGAAATGGATATGAAATGGATTAATGTGAAAAGCACAATATGCAGCTGTGTGAAAAATAAAAACATGGCATGAAAACTGATCCTTTTTTTTTACATATTAGGACAAGAAAACATCTTATCTGACAAGTTCCCTACTCAAAAAGGTTTTCTATTTGAACAACACCAACAGGAAAATAGTTTTTCATTTATTTAACAGAAAATATCTGTTGATGTAAAAACATTTGGTCCTCTTTGTGAAATGCAAACTTTTTGTAGGTGTTTTGCATGATCGTCCATATTTCTCTGACATCAGCTTGCTGATCTTTGTTCCTTTTTTGTAGTTGAGAAGACTCTATGTAAACATGTTACCAGGTTAGTTATGAGACAACAGATGGGAGTCTGAGGGTCATGCGCAATATCTTTGCTGTTCCTAGGTCTGTGTTTGTCTGGACAGAGATCTCAGATATTGTTCCATGTTAATTGGAGCCAGTCACCCAGTGCTCCAATTAACATGGAAACCACTGTTGCCATTTTCTCTCCCTTCAGCGGGAGAGAGAAACGAGATGGAACAATATCCAGAGTACATCTTGTGGGTTTCAAGTTGTTGACTACTTCATTCAGTAATGAAAAGGACACGGGTTCAAAGTGGTCAAAAGCAACCGAAGCTGGTGTATGAACAGATGAGTCGGTAGCAGGAAGGATAATATGAGGCCTGATATACGCGATCCTATTAATGAAAAATTTCACAGTTTCAACAAGTTTTCACATATTGCTTTCGATGGTATGTGGGGAGCAGCAGTAGGCGGATTAACAACTGAATTAATAATGCTAAATAAAATATGAGGTTTGTGACAGTTATTAGACACAATCTTAGAGAAATACTTTGTTTTTGCTGCTCTAAGTACATCAAACGATACCTGAAGTCTGTCCTTTTTCCATTTTCGCTCAGCTTTTCTACACACCTGTCTGAGTTCTCTCGTATCATTATTCAACCAAGGCTGGGTTTTAGATTTTAAGATAAGATAAGATAAGATAAGATAACCTTTATTAGTCCCACACGTGGGAAATTTGTTTTTTTACAGCAGAAAGTGGACAGTGCAGTTATATAGCAAAAATGACAGAACACTGGAATAGAACTGTACAGAATAGAATAGAATAAAATAAAATACTATATACAATAGAATAAAATAAAATAATATATACAATAGGATAAAAATAGAATACAAATGCTATATAAAACTGAGTAAAAATACAACTTTGTCAGAAAAAGAGTATTGCACTTAGTCTTATTGCACATGTGTGGGTTTGTGTGTTTGATCAGCTGCAAAGTCTTTGTTGTTGAGTCTGACAGCAGAGGGGAGGAAAAACCTGCGAAATCTCTCCGTCCCACATCGTGGGTGCCGCAGCCTGCCACTGAAGGAGCTGCTCAGTGCTGTCAGAGTCTCCTGCATGGGGTGGGAGATGTTGTCCAACAGGGATGACAGCTTAGCCACCATTCTCCTGTCACTCACCACCTCCACTGGG
>VUQG01031638.1:0-11532 GCA_015106755.1 Etia nguti | reverse complement strand
ACGCAAATTAACTGCCAAAGATTTGAGAAGACTGAAACGTGAAGCTACCAGGAACCCATTATCCTCCAGTGCTACCATATTCCAGAACTGCAACCTACCCGGTGTGTCCAGAAGTACAAGGTGTTCAGTGCTTAGAGACATGGCCAAGGTAAGGAAGGCTGAAACCTGACCACCACTGAACAAAACACACAAGTTGAAATGTCAAGACTGGTCTAAGAAATATCTGAAGACAGATTTTACAAAGGTTTTATGGACTGATGAGATGAGAGTGACTCTTGATGGACCAGGTGGATGGGCCCGTGGCTGGATCAGTAATGGACATAGAGCTCCACTTCGACTCAGACGCCAGCAAGGTGGAGGTGGGGTACTGGTATGGGCTAGTATTATTAAAGATGAGCTAGTTGGACCTTTTTGGGATGAAGATGGCCTCAAAATCAACTCCAAAACCTAATGCCAGTTTTTAGAAGACACTTTCTTCAAGTAGTGGTACAGGAAAAAGTCTGCATCTTTCAAGAAGACCATGATTTTTATGCAGGACAATGCATTGAAGTACTCCACTGCATGGCTAGCCAGTAAAGGCCTTAAGGATGAAAAGGTAATGACATGGCCCCATTCCTTACCTGACCTAAACCCTATTGAGAACCTGTGGACCCTGCTTAAATGGGAGATTTACAGTGAAAGAAAACAGTACACCTCTCTGAACAGTGTCTGTGAGGCTGTGGTTGCTGCTGCACAAAAAGTTGATCGTCAACAGATCAAGAAACTGTCAGACTCCATAAATGGAAGGCTTGTGACAGTTATTGAAAAGAAGGGTGGCTATATTGGTCAGATTTTTTTTTTTTACATGTCAGAAATGTTTATATGTACATTTTGAGTTGTTTTATTATTCTCACTTTACCAGATGAAAATAAACTAGTGAGATGGGAAAATGTTTGTTTTTTTATTTAGTTGCGTAACAATTCTGCACACTAATAGTTGCCTAATAATTGTGTTCATATATATATTCTCTTAAGAAAGACAAAACCTCACTTTTACTTTCTTAAACATTCAGGTTTAGGTTCAGTAACATTTTGGATTGAACGAGAGCACTGTAGTTGTTCAATAATGAAATTAATGCTCAAAAATACAACTTGCCTAATAATTGTGTACATTGTGTTTTTGTTTTTTAAATATGTTGTGTTCTCATAAATGTCTTGTGTGTATTGTAATCGGGTAATTTAAGTATATTGTACACATAGCACTTTTTTATTTGTTTAAAATTACTAACCAAAGTTATCTTGTCCTTGAAAATGGCAAGATGCCCATTTTTTTCTCTTCATACCTTCACCAACACACAACAAATATTTATATAATAAATTATATTTATTTCAAGTATAATCCAGTCTGAAGCCTGATCCATTTTTGGTACTGGATTTAGCGTAACATATGGGTCTAATGAGACTAAGCAGGGTGAAACGGAATACTTTTGACCAACAGGACCACTATAACTGCACAGTGGTTAGGCTGTTTGTCTTTCAGCTTAGTTCTTACTGTGGACAGAGTTAGAGTCAGACACACAACCCCTTTACAGAGAATATGTGTGTTAATAAAAATGAAAACTTGCAGTCACTGGTTTTTGATTGTTGATTTTTTTTTTTTGTCCCTCTTGGTGGTGAGCTCTGCTGTTGACTCCATTCACTCTGTGTGGCCAAATACCTAGGAAAACGGCCACAAACACGGTACCATGAATTCTGTTTAATCAAGTGAGCACAGGAGTGTTTTGTCTTGAATTCAGCTTCACTACAGTTAAACTCCCCCAAAATACTAAATGAAAATAATGAAAAAAGTGAAAATGACAGAAATTAATCACTTAGATCAGCAAACATGATGATAAAACACATAATCTGCTGTGGTATTGATACTTGTTTCTACCCAAATGCTGAATACCATGAAATCATGTACTGAAAGTGGTTTGTAACCTCAAAACTTCAAATCTTTGCAACAGTGTGTTTGTGTCTGAGCCCAAATGGCTGAAACAAGGTAGTGAATTTGTCAGAACCGGACAACACAATTACCTTGGAAAAGTCCAAGTGACAGGAATCAATATGACACAAAGCACTCATCCATAACAAAGTGTGAACCTGTCTTTCCAAAGAACAGAGCTGATTATTGAACTTAGAAAGCCTTTTACTTTTTGATCTACTATTTGGTCTCTGCAACATTATAAAAGAGCTACTGTTTTACAAAATAGGAAATAATGAATGGACTGCTGAAGTTGCACCTATAGAAAAGCTAAGTCAGGTCAGGTCCCTTTATTAGCTTATCTGACCACAGCTTATTCACTACTGGGATAGAAGAGATAGGAAGAGAGGAACAGGAGTGATCTATACAACCCTCACCTAGTGTTTTGTTTTTGACTGAACATTTTCGTATTTTGCAGCAGGGGGCCCCATTAAACTGTGTATCAAGCGACAAAAGAACTGAATTCACATTAGATATGTTGTCCTCGTGTCTGAAATTTGCTACAGACAATCGTCTAGAAATACAAAGACCTTGTAGCACACATTGTAAATCCATCAAACCAATCTGAGGTGAAGGAATCAGTTAAGATATAAAGTTTTGATATGGCCTTGCGGTTCAAGATGTAATGATTAAATGGGCAAAAGGCAAACACTGAAGTTAACTGGATAGCACGCACAAACCAGTTATGGAGTAGAAGGAAACCGCTACAACTCTAGGGAGCATTCAACAGACCCACACAGTGGCAAAGTCACAGGACAAACAGATGGGGAGGAAACTAGGGACTAATAGATTTTAGCTCCTTGGCCACACCTCCTACACAGCCCCAGTCCTCTGGTGTTTTCTGTTTTAAATGTGGGGGAAAAGGGTGAAGTCAGCAAAAACAAACTGCCGCCATTAAATCATCTCCCTGAATCTAATGTCAGAGCAGTAATGGGAATGCGCCCATGATCGCAAAGGTTACTCCTTTCTTGAATCTCCCTGCTAGCTTTTCTTTCTCTTTATTCCTCTACCCCTCATGCTCGTCCCCTAACCATGAGTCAGCTGTAGCCAAGCTCATCTCTTGTTTGCTGGCTGCTGTTCTGCCATAAAACACTCAGTACTTGATAACGATGGATGGGACATCTAAAGCTCACCATGGTGAGTTGGTTTCACCTGAAGGAGATGCCTAAAATAATGCTGCCAAACCCCAAATTTCCCTCTTTACATCTTTTCCAAATATTGTTTGAACTCCAAAGGCTGCCCAGCCTCCTGCAGAAGCAGTACATTTTATTAATGCCTGCTACTAAATTTGATTCTCTATTTTTATTCAGGATGGCAGCATTACAAATTGAGTTATATCTCAAAAGATACTTTCAACTGGAAAAAAAAATCCTAATCCAGCTTCCCTTAAATTTAAAAGTGACACATAAGACCCTAGATGCATCTTTTGAAATTTTTTCCTTCAGTCCAAGAGAGATACACGACCTAGTTGAAGATACTGTGCAGAATAACTACTTGAGGGTGACTTCAAACTGAATGCAAACCTCATAAACTCCCATATTAAAATACCCAGCATCCATCTTTACAGCAGAGATAAACACATTTGGAGCCTGCTACAGTTTTGGTCTCTATAGCTAATCTCTTTCTTCTTAACAATGGTATGGGGATACACACACACACACACACACACACACACACACGTATCGCCATGCTGTTGCAGGGCTAACACATGAAGACAGACAACCATTTGCACTCACATTCCCACCTACAGGCAATTTAGAATTACCAATCAACATAACCTTACTAACTGCATGTCTTTGGACTTGCATCCTCAGACTGTATGCTAAACCAAAGAAAGACGACCGAGGACAACAAAGATCCATGAGTATATTAAAAAGATGGCCACAACTCACCACATGGTTAGTGGATACCTCAGGCAGCAGAAACCTGAGAAAGAAGAGGAGAAAGAACAAGTGGCGGATACTGAGAAATCTTATCAATGGCTCGATAAGGCTAGACTGAAAGACAGCACAGAGAAACTAATCATGACAGCTAAGAAGCAACCAGGGTCTTGCCTGGTGCGGGGTTTACCACACCAGGCAAAACCCCGGTTGTTTCTGATGCAAAGATGCCCCCTGAGACAGTCCAGCACACAACAGCTGGGTACAAGATGCTAGCAGGCAGGGCATACATACATGGAAGCCCATAACCAAGTGGCTGGCATAGTATACAGGAACATCTGTGTCGAGTATTGCTCTAAAATTATTAAGTCAAAATGGGAGACGCCCCCTACGGTGGTTGAGAATGACCAAGCTAAGATCCTGTGGGACTTCCAGATACACAAGAACAAACTGGTGATGGCTAACGAACTGGACATAGTAGTGGCAGACAAGCAGAAGCCCGTAGTGATAGATGTAGCCATACCAAGTGATAGTAACATAAGGAAGAAGAAACACAAGAATCTCAAGAAATACCAAGGGCTAAGAGAGGAGCTCGAGAAGATGTGGAAGGTAAAGGCAACAGTGGTCCCCGTGGTAATCTGAGCATGCAGGGCAGTGACTCAAGCTGGGCGAGTAAGCGATCTGTCCAGAAGAGAACAGTCTAGGAACAGGTAACATACAATGCAGGACACTCAAGCTTCCAAACCTCTGGTAGAGGACCCGAGTATGAAGGATGAAGACTGCCCACGCTCCCCGTGGGCAAACTTTTTTTATATATACATTCTCTTAAACACAGAGATGTGCGTGGAGGAAGGAAGGAACGTAGGTTCTATGAATGGTATGCTTTGATTCAGCGAGTTTGTTCTACTAGTGCCTGCTGAAGCATTTTTAATGCAAGTGTCTGATAAATAATATGGCTTGATGTGAAACTAATGATATTAACAGAGTATGTGAGAAATATGTTGTCCAGGTTTTGCACTGATTATGAAATGTAATGGGATTTATATAGCACTTTTCTAGTCTTACTGACCACTCAAAGCACCTCAGAATACAAACTTCATTTGGAAAAAACATTCATACAGCTCATTCACAGACAATTTAGAAGCACCAATTAACATGTTCATTGGATTCTGTGTGGAAGCCGCAATACCTGTACACCACAAAAGTGGTTCCAAGTGGGGTTCTAACCAAGAACCTTTATTGCTCTGAGGCAGCAGCATTAACCACTTTACCACAGCACTGGGTGACTAACAGCTATGTGTGTCCAAACAAGGCAGTGTTAGCTGATAGCACTCCACTCGCTTGCCCAAATATGGTCACTTTTGTCTCATAAATAAATAAATCTGTAAAAACACTATATTGTAGGCTTTGAAATGTGACTTTACAAATCAAAGAATTTTGTCACAGTGGCTATGTCCATGTTTTCGCCCAAGGTTCTCATACATGTCTGTATTCTCTCTAGTGGCCTGTATTTGACTTACTGCTCCGTAATGAAAACACTTAATTATAAGCCAACTTTGAGGCCTATGACATATCTACATCCTATAACTGAAAGACATATCAGCTGGCTTAATAACAACATGTATGCTATGCCTAAGTTACAGTTAATAACTGTTAGTGCAGTTAGCAACACGTTTATTGACTTCAGGGCTGACTTCAGTGTCTTTTGCTCGTAATCTTTTTTTTCCAATGTTCGCGTTATCCCACCACGGACCTGATTGTAAACGTGGATGATTTCCTGTAGTATGAAAGCCGAAAAAGAAAACATTAACATCCTGCAAATAGAAGGTTTTTAGTTACTTTTGCTTTTTTACTGTCTTTGTTTTGTTTTGTAAAAATTTTGTGACTGCAATAACACAATCAACCACATCTGTTGAAACTTTACGTAGGCTAAGAAGCAATATTTCCTCTGCCCCCACCTCCACCAAGAAGGCCCCTTCACAGGCGATAAATCACAGATGACAGAGGGCACTACATGCACAAACGGACTGCCATGCCGCAGCTTTACAACAATTAATTAACTGTCTGACAGTCATTTATCATGGCAACAATAAGGTGAAAAAGTCAAGAGTTTATTAAAGCTCTGCTTATTTTTCAAGAGCTATAGACCATAGGAAACACTTCATATACATATACAAATACATTTGCAACATTCACATTCTTACTTCATACAGAATGACAGTAACACAGAACACAATAATCAGAAGGAATCCCTTAAAAGCACATCTGTAAACAAATGTTTGCCATATAAAGAAAATATGGTAGTCACTTCTCGAACACGTCACAAATCAGAGTTCGAACTCAGCAACACAAGCTTAAGATTACTACAATGAAGTATGTTGGCACAAAGTGAAGACATGTTTGGCCTTTTTAATAAATACTGTACACTGCATCACACTAAATGACTACCTGTATTTCAAAAGCGACAAGACAACATCACTAATTTTCAGTTTGAAATTATTGTACAGATCTGATATAGCCATGCACTGTAGAACTGTAATGCAGTCTTTGAGACTGACTTGGAGACTAGGAGTAATGGGATAAGGACTGGTCAGGAGTCAGCAGGTCATTCTACAATCTTATCCCAAGAGAAAACTCCATGTGGTAGTGTTTCTGGACAAACTCTGGAAAAAGCAAACAGCAGTAAAATGCCTGCAACTGCAGTAACTGTTCTCAAAAGCATGCATATATGGCCCCAAATAGGCAATGGAGTGACATTTGAGGGCAGAATCTGACACTTGTCAGGAGCCCTGAGAGAGCAGCAATAAGATATTGTTTTGACAGCACTTCGGGCCACCAGAGACATGCAAACAAAGCTGTGCTTCTTTCTGAGGACGTCAGTTTAACTGTCACTTCAAGATATGAGACAAAGGAAGACTTCTAAATGCGTAAAGACATTAAAGACACTAAAGACATTAGGACTAATATTTAAGTGCTATTACTGGTAACTGCTAACTACACTAGCTCCTTCCGATTACAGGTGCTTACCACAGTTGATTACTTTACTCCTTTACTTGATACACCAGAAACTTTGTGTATTAGAAAATTTGTGTTTTCTGTACATAATAATCCTGTTTCTTAATATTTTTTCTCCTCAGTATTCATCAGTACACAACACAACAATCAACCTTAGAAAAGCCTAAGTTCAAGAATGTCTCCAGTTAACCAAATTTAATTAATCAATACCAATGACCAGAACTGACAGGTCACACAGGCAGGTCAAATGTGTGGCACACCAGAGTATAAGCAAAGTAAAGCATGTTGAAACGCTGGTTTCAGGAGTGTGCCTAGAGACATAGAGAGGGTTACTTTGAGACATAGTCTAAACTGCTCCACAGCAGCACATTCAGCTTACTGCAGGACTTCCTTTAAGAATTCTTACAAAGTTGAACGCTAAACCAAACAAACTTAGCTGCTCTATTAATTTAGAAAGCTTGATCCTACTGGACTAATTACACTTGAAATCAGTCTTAAAGATGCCACAAAGTTGGCAAATGAACTTTGCATTAAATTGCTTTTTTTGTAATAAACAGAGCAAATAAGGGTGTCATGTTTCACTGTTACAGTCTAATGCTAATCTAAAACAATTTTTCAAAGGAAATACAGCACACATTGAAGAAGTAATGACAATATTTCATGAAACCGTTAAAGATACCAGAACTCAAATGTATTACAAATGTTAATTTCAGGTGGCTTAATAGTAAGCTCGGTCATTTTCTAATTGTTTTTTTGATCATGTATTTTAGTCAGTTGTCAAAAATGTTTAAATCCTAGCGTTTCTTGCTATATGCAGCTGTGTCCAAATAATAAGATAAATTACTGGAAACATGTGCAAGCAGTTGAGAGTCCAACACTAATAAAAAATATAGTAATAAAATAAAATATAACTGTGTCTGACAACAATTCATCATGTAGGGCTCCATGTTTTAGATTCACACAGATCTGCTCAATTTCGCTGGTCCAGTTTGGATCATAGGTGGTTGTGGGCGGCGTGATGGTCTCGTTCTTCAGTCTGACTTGACTGCCATTCTTCAAATGCTTCAATTTGCCTCTCTCTGTCTCTAAGCCAACGGTCATCTGTCCCGAGTTCTTATGGGAGGTGAGGTAGCTGCCCCAGCTCTCACAACCTGTGCAATGCAAAGATAGAAAGAGTCAGGGCAGCACACCTCACACCCCGACCAGAACCCCTGAAACTCAAATGCTGCCTCAAGAGCACCAAAAATAATACACAAATACTTTTTAGTATTCAAGTGCTGAGCTTTTCATTCCAATCTGTTAAAATGACACTGGTCCCGAAAAGGTATTTAACATATCAAATGAAAAACTGTAAATATTTGTAACATTCATTCTACATTGGTTTGATGCTTTTCACTACAGCCACTACTTTGTAGATTGTTGCAAAAGAGAAGACATTAGAAATGTAAACTGTTGAATAAAAGTCTAGTTAATAATAGGATGCCTGAATCAACCCAGTACAAGTACTGGAAGATAGATGGTGGTTTTATTTTAACTCACGAGAATCCAAACACAGAAGAAGTGTTTGTACTCTTCTTTGTTTCCTGTCACTCATTGGGGTATTTAATAGTCACAATAGAATTTTCTGTACTTTCTTAAATTTAAAGGATGTGCATTTGTTGCTTCACTATTTGTCTGGTCTTGAAAAGACGATAGTGAATTCTAGAGCACATAGTAATTCACACTATCCACATTATTTATACCAAGTAAAGAAAAAGAAGAGCGGTACACACTGACCACTAAGTGAAGGTTTTTTGAATGACTTAAATCAATGATGGAACTGAAACAATGAGTAAAGTAGAAGAAATGAGAATTTATAATTTAGATACTGCAATAAAACTGTAGCAAAATTAAGGAATTATTGCTGAAGACCCCCTTCCTAAATTTATCCAAAAGCATGAAAAAAAGCAAGTGTTGATTTTGCACCAACCAACAAACAAACACCCGCAGATTAGGACAGATGTTTTACAAAAATGAATGAAAAACACAAGTGACTTCATGCATCATCTTTGAATTTACAATAGAATGGCTAAAGTTATATTTCAACATAACCTTTTAAAAAGTGATAAGGTGCTTAAAGTTACAAGTCTATGTGCACTCTAGAGCAACAAAACAATGTTCATAAAGGGAACTGTGTTCAGTGGGAAGTCTGAATAATTGGAAAAAAAATGTAAGGGTTTCATCACAGGGCAATGTCCTGACAAGGTCCCCATTATTATCAACTTTTTTTAAATTATTTTTTTCATAGAATGCCAAATGCCAAGAAGAATTCTGTTTATTAGACACCTGACATCAGGGGTAGAAGAAATCCTGCTGTTCATTATGCCTTAATGAACTGTGCAAATGTATGTGGCAGGTCAATATAGAGCGCCTATGGAGAAGAAATCGTCAACCCCCTCATTCTGCAGAGCATAGGCAGCCCAAGCCTAATGAAGACTGAACTTTAATCATCAGGAGGATATGGTTGCGTCATGGGACACACACACACGAGTAATAACCTCTGAGACACAAACACACACTTGCATTACCTCACCTCACAAGGTTTTCATTGTCGCCTGGTCCTTTGCAGGTTGTACACTCAGTCCTCGTGTCATCGGCTTTTGGTTTTTTCTGCATTGCAGACTGGCGTTGTCGCCGTTCCCGTGGCAGAGGTTCCTATGGAAACAAGGCTGATTAGGAATGAGACCTGCATGAGTGCTTGTTGAGTAATAAAAAATAATGAGTATTAAATTGGGGAAAGATGTGAAGTACATTAAAGCATTATTTCTGCAACATAACTGATGAATGTGGCAACTGGGGCAAGGTCCCTATTGAAACTTTACATTAACTCCTAAAACAGCTATATGGCTACTATGCAGATGATTTCCAGTTTTATCTATGCATAAAGCCAGTTGACATACACCAATCAGTTAAACTGCATAAATGTCATAAAGAACTGGATGACCTCTAATTTCCTGCTTCTAAATTCAGATAAAACTGAGGTTATTGTATTCACCCCTAAAAATCGTAAAAACATAGTGTCTACCTGTCATGGTCCTGGGTCTTGGACCCAGTATTTTGAGTTTTGTTGTTGACTCGTGATTTGTTTCTTCTGGATCTGAGATGATTTATTGTTCTAGTTCACCATCTTGTCCTTTGAGGATTATACTGTTCCCTGGCATTTCTGAGTTTGTTTTTTCTCTGTGCTCTTATGATTGTGTTATTTCTGTTTCGTGCACAGTCTGTTCTAGTTTTGTCTCTTTCTCTTGTCCTCCGTGTTTCTTGTGGTAATCAGTCATTTCTCCATGTCTGTTTATCTCCGGTCCCTGTGTCAAGTTCAAATGTCTTAGTCTATGTCTCACCATGTTTATTAGTCATACCCTGTTTTATTTTCATATTCCCCTGTCTCATGTGCGTGGTATTCCATTTTGCTTCCCTTGTCTTATCAGTTAGATTCTGTTCTGCTGTGTTCCCAGGTGTGTCCACTTTGTCCTAATCTCCTCTTGTGTCTATATTGGCTGCATCTCCCTCTGTTCTTTATCACGTCCTCTCATTGATTACAAATGTAATCAAAGTAGTCACATTAATGGATCAGCATACACAGGAACATAATTTCTTTTATCTGTGCCTGTGTTATTAAAAATGACATAAGCCTGTAAAATACAAAATTTGTGCATCTTTACTTGTTTAAGGCATACCTAAACCTCAGCAAAATCACAAAAAACTTAATGAAGTTTTTTCAACTGAAGTTCCTATAAAATGCAACTTTATTATAAAGTCTCTACGATGATAAAAAAACATAATGTCAGACCAGATTAATGAGATATGCCGGTAGTGATGGCGTTTTCATTAAATGAGTCTATCAGTCTATAGGAATCTTTGCTCTGAGTTTATTATGTACCTGAGACAACAATCAGAAGTTGGAATCATCCATGATCATCCCAAAACCAAAATAGTTGAGTTCATTTATGCAAATACCACAATGACACTAATCGTTTATTCATGTGTAATAAATTTTCCCCGAGCTACTCGCAGAATCAATCAACATCCAAAAGACATTGTTCAGGACACTTTACTTAAAATGTGAACAGTCACGCATAGTGAGTTTTTGAGCTACATTTAAAATATTTGCTATTAAACAGTGATTATCAGCACCAGGGCTGTCTAAAATCAACTGAAGTGTGTATGTACACATCTCCGAGGATCTCATCTGGACGACCAACTGCTCCAAGCTGGTCAAGAAGGCTCACCAGCGCCTCTTCTTCCTGAGGACTCTGAGGAAGAACCACCTGTCCTCAGGCATCCTGGTGAACTTCTACCGCTGCACCATCGAGAGCATCCTGACCAACTGTATAACAGTCTGGTATGGGAACTGCTCTGCCTCGGACCAGAAGGCGTTGCAGAGGGCCGTGAAAACTGCCCAGCGCATCGCCGGAGCACCACTTCCTGCCATAAATGACATCTACAGAAAGCGGTGTCTGAAAAGGGCTGGGAAAATCATCAAAGACCCCAGTCACCCATCACATGGACTCTTCACCCTCCTGCCCTCTGGGAGGCGCTACAGGAGCCTCCGGACTAAGACCACCAGGTACCGGAACAGCTTCTTCTCTACAGCTGT
>VUQG01031637.1:0-26267 GCA_015106755.1 Etia nguti | reverse complement strand
CCATGTCCCTCTTGGGGGTCCTCCCATAGGGCTTAAATCTGGGACTCTCCACCATTTGACCCTAGAACTGAAGAAGCTTCTCGGATGAGAGGTGAAACGTCTTCAAGCAACTTAAAGAAGTCCAGACGATTTTCTTTCCAAGCTACTTAGACTTTTAGTGATAAGCTACGTTTCTTGGTAAACGGACAAGCCAAAAGAACAGTGCTGTTGGCACATAATAGTAATGATTAAACCAAATCGCTGTGTTGGAGATGAGGCTGTTTGACATCCTTTGTATCCACCGGAGGAGCTTATTAAACAAAAGGCCATGTTGAGAATCTTAGAAGGTTCCTGTGCTGTTGAAAAGAACACTGAAGAGCGGTGGACATAATGTGACTTATAAGAAAGACGTTTTCAGAGAAGGGGAGTTGGAGCTTTATGCCTCAGTGTGTGTGTTTGCATGGACAGGGTTCTTCCATTATTGACTCATGTTTGCTGTGGCCATCTGATTAGTCAGCAGTAGTCGGGGCTACTGGAGGACAGAAGCTGCTGTCTTCTCGCACAGTCAGCACTTAATGCTCTTGTCTATTTGATGTGAAATACCTGCCTGGGAGGCAGAGCACATAATCTATAATTGACAATAATATTAGATGAAAAAACTAACAAATTTTCAGAAGTGGTGCCCATATGAAAGACTCTATTGACTGTGGTGATCACTTTACTTTACTAACCAGATGTGTTTCTTGGCACCAGGAAAGGGCAGCAACTTCAAACTGCAGCAGTGGCAATGTGCAAAGTTTGCAATAACAGTAGGAGAGATCTGACTTCCCCACCTGACTCCACTCTGTTGGCTGTGGCATGACCAAGTCTAGTGCTCACAGCTAGGTCGGGTTGTTAGCATAGCTAGCAGGCTGAAAGATCATGGACAACAGTTTAACAGACATCAGTCAACTGGGTCTTGTGCATTGTTACCAAAATAAAATGATCTCTTTCATTTGATAAGACTGTTGTTGTTGGTTATAGCATAATCAGAATCAGAGAAACTTTATTAATCCCAGAGGGAAACTGAGTTGTCATGGCAGGAAATATACAACAAACACGAAGAACATTACTTGGAGAGTCCCTCTTGTGAATCTTTGCCCAGGGTTCCAACAAATTTAAGAACCGCCACTGTCATTGACACTATAGGTGCTATGTAAAATGAATCCAGTCTAATATCTTGGCGATATTCATGGTTCGTAGACATTCATGGTTCCTGATACTGATAATTTCACATATGTGTACTGGCTCTTTTTTTTAAAGAATAATTTTAAGATTTTGAGATTGGAAGCTTAATCCCAAACTGTAGAAACAGCAATGAAGGAAAGAGTTTCCCACTTGGAAAAGAACTGTGGAGTTTATCCATTTACTGTAAATCAGTATGACAATGATGCAGCCTACCTTGTGGGAAGATCCCAATGTCTGTTTCATTGATTCAATCTATATTGAGGATGAGCGTGAATAAAATGCATCACATTAGAGGTGGAGGACATTTAGTAACATCCCACAGATCATTCCATGTTTGTGCCCTCGTGCATAATCAAGCTCTTCTGCATATGTTTAGTTAAAAGCAGCCTCTGGAGCTCAAGTGTCCTCACATCCCATAGTGAATGGATACACCAGCATTAGAACGACCCTGCAGTCATCAGATATTCATTAAGCCACGTTACCTTTCACCTCCTCTCATCACAGGGCACATGCCAGTTTTTTTTGTGCACCACTCTGCCTTAAATATAAAATAACAGCTTTCTGTTGGTCTTAAAACCCATGCTTCAGGGATTTGAGACCAACAACAACACATCCTTCCTCCCATCCTCCCTTTTCCCTTGAGTAGAGGCAGAGCTCAGTGACACACTCTTGTAACGGGAAGCAGATTTCCAGTTCTGTTTACACTGAGTGTGCAGAGACTTCAGCTGTTGTTGCAAACTTGCCCGCAGGACTCAAATGTAGAAAACACTCAGATGACTTTCTTTAAAGCGCCCTCCTCCACATATGAAGTATGTGGTAACTGCTGATTTGACTTGTATTGTTTTCCTTGCCTAATCAAAGACGAGTTGCTTTCCTCAATCAGTGCTCCTCTGTGTCCTCTGTCTATCTGTCTGACACCAGCAGAGTTTGCCCAACAGCAGCGGTCTTATCGAGCACAAGGACAAAAATAGACTCCACATGAACTCAGTGGACTGTGTTTACCAGTGATTCACCAGAGGAGGCAGACTGATTAAAACTGTTACAGAGTTCCCTGCACCATGCGGGGGGTTCAGTTTGGGTCTATTTCTGGTACTTGTTTACCCTGTATTGGGTTGTTTACTTGA
This sequence comes from Etia nguti, assembly GCA_015106755.1. Classification (NCBI taxonomy): domain Eukaryota; kingdom Metazoa; phylum Chordata; class Actinopteri; order Cichliformes; family Cichlidae; genus Etia; species Etia nguti. Next base: position 23,937 of record VUQG01031637.1, on the reverse strand, counting down.
CCTTTGAATGAGTTTCCTGGCTTTTTTGATCAGCAGCTCAGCTCTGAGAGGGGAGTGGTGGCTGTAAAAGCTCAGTATTCCCAGAGCAATATCAGAAATGAGCTCTGAAAAAGCAGGTGTTCATTTCAGAACTCACCTCTAGAAATGTCTAGGAAGACTGTGTCAACAGGACCTTAGCCTTGTTAGTCTTATGTTGCAAAATGGAAATACTGCCAAAAAAAGTACATAAAACTCTGTCTGCTCTTATTTCCAACCAGAAAACAGCTCCAGCTTCAACTTCTCCAACACATCCACCCCTGCAGCCAAAGGCACAGAAGAAGAGTACTTGGAAATGAACAACTGGCCGATCTGCAAAGACCAGGATGAGATGCTGAACCTGGCCTTTACTGTGGGTTCCTTCTTGCTGTCAGCCATAACTCTGCCCCTGGGTATTATCATGGACAAATACGGGCCGCGGAAGCTGCGACTGTTGGGGAGGTGAGCCCGTGAATCCTGCTATCTGTTGGATAGTGATGGTCCTTTTCTTCTCCGACCTGTTTTTTATAACCAACTGCTTTGTCTTTCCAGTGCCTGCTTTGCCTTCTCCTGTCTCCTCATCGCCTATGGTGCCAGGGATCCCAACAGTACGTACCTCCACCTGTGTCACATACATCATATTACATTATCACGGCTCATATTGCTTTCTCCGGTAGATCTGTCCATCTTGATCTTCTTCGCATTGGCGTTGAATGGGTTTGGAGGCATGTGCATGACCTTCACTTCGCTGACGGTAAGAGACGCTTTACGAAGCTCACAGTATTGGGACACACTTAGCTTTGGTCTGTTTATAGTTGGTATTTCATTTGTTGCGCTGGTTCATTCCTACTTCTCCACAAAAGTCTTGTTTTTTACTGGGAGCAGACTGACACCTGTGCACCAGCAGTTAGCAGTTTTTGTCAAGCAGTATAGAAATTATCTTTATTTTTAATGGTTGGGACATAAAACTGCATGTATAGAATGAGCAATCAAAACAACAACAAAAAAAAACTAACTAAATTTGCCCCAAAATAAGCTTTTGAGAACCCTTTTTCCACTGGACCCTTAGCTTTCACCTCCATCTTAATTGCTGCAGAATTCTTCCTTGGTTATGGGTTCAGCATTTGTTCAGTGTTGAGTCTCTCTCTTATTTGATGTGGTAGTTGCCTGCTGAGGCTGTAGTCTGTGCAGGCTGCTGTGGTTATAATATATTCTGTGAATGAAATGTTATGATTTGAACAGTGCACAGAGTTTGAAACATGAAACCTTCGGTCACGTTATCGGGATACCCTTCATAACTTATCGAGCCACACTGAAGAATCCCTTCACCCTGCGAAATGTCTCATAGCTCTATAAATAAAGTGTTGTGGAATACCTCACTGCTTTTCATTTATTAGGACAACAACCTCATTTTTCAAGGAAACATAGTGCCTCCAGCTTCTCTACAACCCGACACTAAAATCTCCACTTTGTTGGCATTTACATGCAGTTTGTTTCCTCTCTGAATGACAGCCTGTAAAAAAATCTGCAAGCCACAACAGCGTGATATCTGGAGAAATGAAAAGGTATTAAAAGTGGAGATGGAGGAAGAGAGTGAAGTGATGGCTTCAGACGCGCATACAAAGAAATGAGGGGCAGAAAGATGGATGCACTAGACAGAGGGAACATTTAAAAAAGATGGCTGAAAGAAGAGCTGGAGAGAGACGGCTGACAACAGAATGATTGGAGGAGAGGAATAAGAGGTGGTGTGCAGACCGGAGAAGGGTGGTGAGGGATGCAGCGACTGAGGAAAGCCAGTGGTCAGGATGACCTCATCAGTCAGAGAAAGTGCCGCATCACAGGAGAGGACACGTGAGCAAGAGAGTTGTTACAAGGCAGAGAGCAGCGATCTATTATTCACTCCTGCTCTGGCTACGAGCCAAATAAAGACCTCTCCTCATTACTATTTCATTCAGACAACAACACACGTGTGTGTGTGTGTGTGTGCGTGTGTATATCACTTTGTTGCTTCAGTGTAGCTACAGTATTTCTCTTCCAGCCTGAACACACTGTTAATTTAGAGCAGCAGAGGTGGACTCTCTCAGAAAGGGCTCAAACAGGAAGTAGCAACAGGAGGGCAGTGTGTGTGTGTGTGTGTATCTATCTTCTCCACCCATGCTTTCCATTTCCTTTCCAGGCTGTGTATTAGGGCCCTGACGGATACATGCGCTAGCTGTTCAGCTGGTTTTATCCTGCTGCACTCCTCCCTCCAGACTTTAGTCTGAGCCCGGCTGTTTTCGTCTTCTCCTGTTTCAGTTTTAGCTGCTCTCACACGACCGTCAAAACTGTGTGTGTGTGTGTTATTTTAGCTGAGTTACCGCTCCCTGCAGGTCCAGACAAACATTTCAGTTATACTGCCACCTCAATGTGTGTGTGTGTCTGTGTCAGGGTGTTTGCAGAGCTTAAAAGGCACTGAATCGATAGATTCAGAAGATCTTAGAAGGTTTTTAAAACTTCTAAATTGAACTTTTTTTTTTAAATTTTTATTGTTCCATGCTGCTAAGAAGTTTTGAAAAATAAAACCTAATCAAAAAAAAGTGGAGCCCCTGTATCAAATGCTGCAGAAACTGAGAAAGAGGCAAATAAAAAGTGCTGCTGTGTGAATGCTCATCTGTTTCCATTCTCTTTTTCCTGAAGCTCTGTGTGAAGGGTTGTGAGAGGAAAACTATAACCCTTATTTTTCAGGGCGTGGAAAGCTCTCAAGCTGCATTTGGACTATCACAGGTCACTGAAACTCCTCAGGTCATTGTTACCTGTGCCATTTTCCCACTGTGTGTCTGTGCATGTTCCCAAAATCATCCCCTTCCTCTACTGCTTTACGTTCCTTTTTAGTCTCTGTTCATTTGGCTTCTCCCCTTCTTTCTCTTTGTCTTTGCCTCAATTCTAAATTCTACCCAAACTCTTTGTCCCGAGCTCTCGATAAAAAACAGGCAGTGAAGGATGAGAGCAGGTGACAAAAGAGAGGAAGGGAGCTGTGGTTAATAATGACTTTCTCTCTGCTTGTCATTCCTCACAGTCTTGACTTGTAAGCAGTTTCATGTTACAAACCCCCTCTACATACATACACATATACATACTGTAAAACCAAACCCACAGGCACACTCCAAGCTCTGCCTCTTGTTTTTGTCTGGCTGGTGGGACATGTCATAGCCCACCCTGTTTGCTGAGTTTGAATCTGAAGCTCTGCTCAAAAATCTGCTTTTTGTCCAATGTCTTGAATGCACAGACTGTTTCTCTATCTGGGAACACGTTTGTATACCAGCAAGCTTGCTGACTTGCTGATCCTGTGCCTGACAAAGTGGTCATAGCTGCGAAATGTAAATATTCCCTTCACTGAGTCACTTTCCAACTTTGAGGTGCGGCTGAAGGAGAAACGAGGAGTGATTTCTTCTCAGCTGGACAATGTGTAAAGTGCACACACAGCGCTTCATTCCACCCGCTGAAGGGATGGGAGTCGTAACACAAAGCAGTAAGATCAGGCTGGAGTGAGATGGAGAAAAAGCACAGTATAGTATATACACCGTTTACAGCACAAAACGTAGGGGAACAATGTTGGAGTGAAAAAGATCAGGAGTTATTCAGTAATGTGAGATGGAAGCTGGCCAGACAGAGCAGCAATCGCTGATATCGAGCATTGCGTAGCGACATGAATATTGCGGCGGCCTGATCAGGGTGGGATCTAGAATGGATCTAGAAAGGAGCTGGAATGACTGCAAATCCCAGATAAATGGTAATGTTGCATCTTAATGTTAGCTCGGAGACATCCCCACCCTTCCAAAGTCATATTTCTGGTGGAAACGTTGCTGGCTTTGTTGTTCGCTGGTTTCACCCATCAATATGTTTAGATAAAGAAATCAACTTCTAATAAGCGAGAGAGCGAGATGACGTCAGGTTGAATGAAGTATGCCTTTTGGTGTTTGTCATCTAGTGTTTGCTGTTCTTACAGCCCACTTGGCTGCTCTTTATGACTATCCTGTGTTTCAGGACAGGACCGGTCAGAGCTGGTTCTCAATGGTCAAGCAGCATCAGGGTGCTGAAGTTTCCACTTGCTGCAGCAAAACCCTCTTCCCCCTTTCATTTCTCTGTTCTTTCCTCTCAGACGGCTGAATCAAATTTTCTCTTCTTTTTTTTCTGCACGAAAGAATCAGCATATTTTCCCACTCCTTACCCAGGTGTCTTTGTCACTTCACACTGCCTTTTTCATTTCAGTTTTAAACACTCAACGCACTCATCTTGCCCGAAGCCCATCTGATATATAATCAACAAACACGTAGAGCCTACTTATTATGTATAAGTGGGTCACAGCTCCTCTGTTTGCGCTCATTACATTCAGCACTGTCACCAAATAACAATGAGTCAGCGCTGACCAGGTTTTAGCGTGCCTGTTCGTTTGTTTGAAGCAAACATTATTAAAAAAAAGTTTTACAGTATTGACTCACACAGGTATGCTAGCAAATCTGTAGTGTTGTTGTAAGGTAGACCTAAATGCTAATGTTAATATTTGCTAATAAACAAGTTGAGTTAAAGTATGTTTAAAATTTAACAGCAGAAGCACATGGAGCATTATGGTCGGGCTTTGTTTTAGCCACATGATAAATAGGCAATTTTTCTAAAAATTTATTATGTTACATGCCTAACGTAAAATAATTTTGGCAATACTGTTTTTCTATTTAAACCTTTTCCATTTGGGCATGTTATTAAAAAAAATTGTTTTAAATCACTGACATGGTGATGGCAGATTGTTTATTTAAAATGTTAAACGTTATATTTTTTCTACAGGACACAGACTGAAATGTATCCATCTAACTTTACTCTGTTGTATTACCTTTGCTTACATTAGCTTAAACATTTATAACATTAGCCATTGCAAACTCCTTCAGCTTTAACTTTTTGCTCAGATCTGTTTGCTGGTCTTTTAAGTGCTGTGCTAAATTGGAAAGCTCAGTAACATTGTTTGCATATTGCCTTTTGCAAATAAAATCAGGATGCCCCCCTGGTCATAAAACACTTCTTAGCCCATTCTGCCTGCCTTATCAACAAATTAGGGCAATGCTAACGTGGCCGCTGCATAAGTCCCCAACTTCCATGTGTAGTTTTTGCTATACTTCTAGGGATTTTTCTTCAGGATGTAAGGATAGACAAGAACACTTGCCAAAGGTAACTACTGTATCCATCCATTTACTGTATCCATTTATCCAACCCATTTAAACCCTATGCTTCTAGCCCATGCAATTTCTTTCATCAGTGCTAGCCTATTTTATTGAAGTTGTGCGTGGCTTAACAGTGACGCTAAACTGTTAGCATGGCTTTAAGTATTCTACCTGTTTGTATCAAGACTCGGTGATAAAAGGGTTGTGCTGATGCAAAAAAAACCAAACCTCTGTAGACCTTGAAACTAGCCAAAAAGGAGCATTTGTCAAAGAAACATTTCTTTTCACTCATTTACATAAATCACACTGATGATATTTACTTACATTAAGCTAACTTGGGTTTGTCCTCCTGATAGCTTGTTCAAATGATGAGTTAAATGGATACCTTTCAAGCAAAAACCCAAATGCCCAGTCTTTGCTTTCATGTTTGTGTCTCCAGATATATTGACGATGTTTGATTGTTATCTTTATGTTTACACGTGCATTACCAAAAGAAACAAAAAAAGTCTACACATACACCTGCTGAACCCAATAACCAGTCCCTGATCTCTTATCTCCAGGTCACTGCTCTGAAGATAAAATAGACCTTTAGTGGCCGTTCAAATACAGGGCCCATCATCTATGTGTGTACTTTGTGCACGGATACACTGTGACCATAGTGCTAACAAAAGGGCTATTCAGGGACGAAGCAACAAGAGCGGTTGGTGATGGGTGTTATTACCTTTAGAGAGGTATAAGGCTGCTCTCAGTCTGTTCCTGTACCATTCCCAGTGGAAATGAACACAGAAAGTGTGATATTTGCAATGACATAGAGATGAGAAAACTAACAGAAGTAGTAAGGGATTAGCAAAGCCTGTATTTAGTTAAGCAGGTGAGGACAGAGGTGAAATTTCCTGAGCAAACACTGGGAAGGCGTTGGATCAAGAACTACGATCACATAGTGTACCTTGAAGGCCGAGAAACATAGGCGAGACATTCCTCTGATGATTAGAAAAAGCACCAAAACAAGCGGCTGTTCTCTGAAGTCAGGCCTTACAGGGACTGGGACTGAAAAACACACACAGGTTTTTAGCTAACTTAACAAACATCTGTTGGATGGATTGCCAAGAAGTGTTATGTAGATATACTATATTCTATGGCTATACTTTAAAAGTATGAATACAATTTTCAAGCTACTATATATCATAATTAGGTTGTAAATATTATCCTCCAAGTTGCAATTGCAACTAAAAGTCACATTTTTATGAAAGCTCTCATATCTCACTTGGTGTTAAAAAGTACAGAAGATCACGATTCAAGATTCGCAAGATTCAACTGCATGCACACTGCAGAGGTCCAGATTTACCTGTTTATTACACCAGGAAGAACATGACGTTTCAAGACCACCTAGATCTGATGATTATAAATCTATGACAAATAAGAAAAGAGCAGAGATAAACATTAAAGATTGAATCTTACTTGGGGCAGAAATGGGCTAAAATCTAAAAGATATAGTGTTGTATCATATTTAAAAAAAATTCATCTGAAGCTAGTAGCTAATTTAAATCTGCAGTCCTTTAGCAGGTAGACACAAAACACTAGTACGCTCATGTAAACAGTATTATAAAATACAAGGTGTTACCTTTTCTTATCATGTTAGCATTGTATTGTGTATTTGCAGCGTTGTGGGATTGACTCTGTGAAGCTGTGCACAGAGCTTCACAGAGCTGTGAGTTTGCATGAAGAGTCAGCTGCTTTTTGATCACTTTCATGATCAAGAGCTGGTTCATATATACAGACTCAGTGAATTCCCTTTGAGAAAATATGTGTTTATACCACGTCACAACTTTGTGATCACAGGAGCATACTTTTGTCTGTTGTTGAGAGGCCATTTACAGTTACAGTGTGTCTGTTAGCACGTGAGGCCACAGCTGATTCTTTGGTCAGTCACCTGTCTGCCTGACTTATGTGTTATTGACTGCAGCTACAGAATCTCTGCTATCTCTTTCTCATCAAGCCCGACAGCTGCTGCTCCCATCGGTGCACCCACCCACACTTTGTCCTCACGCTGCTGAACCCATTAATCCCTACTTCTCCTTTCATGATTAGCAGAACAAACCAGTTTGTGACATGTTTTTGGGAAACAGTGGTCTCAGCAGCTGACTCTGACTAAGAACTAGAGTCAGTCACAGAAACTCCCAGTGTGACGTAAGCTTGTTTTGCTCAGCAGTATCACAAGCACTAGATTTGTTAGGTTTCTTTTTTCTTTTTTTCCCACTGCTTCGGGCATGTTACCGTTCACTCAAGTGATTTTGTTTTCTCCCACTCTCCAGTTCGCTCACCGAAGTTAATGTCAGTGATATCAGCCCCGTTCATCAGACAAAAAACATGAATGGCAGAAAAGTCAGGGACTGACTTATCAACACTACAGTGGCCTTGTTCCTTTTTTAACTGTACTGATATATTTGGTAACTGAATGGGGAGCTGTTCATTTTAACTAGGCATTTAGGGCCTGGATTAAAATGACTTATTAGAGAATCTGCCCTCCAGAGTGATTTCTGTTGTCTTTAAACACCCTGCTTATGATGAAATGAAATAATGGACTATTAGATGAATTACTTTTTCCTTGATCATTTCCATTCAGTCTCTTAAATCAAAGCTCTTCCCATGATTTACAATATAATAACAGAGCTCTTGCAAAAGTCTGGCATAAAAAGAGCCATCATCACAGGACAGAGTGAGGAAGTGCTGCAGCGTCAGCAGGGAAATCTGAACCTGTTGACTGCATAGATTTGTGAGCGGGCCGCTGTCATCGTGACACAGAATCTGCTGAGATGGGGATCTACGTGTCCTCTATCTCCTCTTCACCAAGCGAACCAAAGGTCAGCCAACTTGCCCCCTTCTAGTGGAGGAATTTGGGGGCGCTTTGTTGTTTTGGATAACCTGGCTGGGGTGTAGTGATTTTTTGTGGCTCACCTTTGCTCCAATTAGTCCAGGGAGTGACGTCCATATGGGGTGAGGGGGTTCGAGCAGCTGGCTAACAAGCTTCGCCCCTGTGGCGAGCACAGCGCCTTGATGGACGGGTGGAGGGACAGACAATGAAAGGGGAGCTGGAGGGAAGCACCTCTGCTATTTATGACCCATAATAATGTTTTCAGTGATGAGTTACAGTCAAATTTTGAACTCCCTGCCTGTGCTCGTTCACTGCGGGAGCTTCCTTTTAATGTTTTTGACTCCGAGTTTGATTTCCTCTCTCCTATGTAGCACTTTGAATCCAGATGGCACAGATGAACTCTGACCTACATCAGACCAGTCAGCCACATGGTGCTCTCGTTTTTCACGCTGTTTTTCACTTCCTCAAGATGGCTGTTTATACTCTGAAGTTGCCGAGTAAAGGAACAGGGCGTACACTTATCTCGCGTCAAGAGCTGAGTGTCATTATGCAAGACCTGAGCTTTTTTTGTCTCTGCTCTTCTGCAGCTCTTTGAACAAAAACACATCATTGCAGGCGGCACAGAGTGTACAAATACTTGGTGGAGACAAGACTATCAGCAGTCAATATTTGTGAGCAGCAGATTAAACTATTCGCCAAACGTATGCGGTGTGCTGCATTCTTTCACAGTCAGTGGCCATTTGCAGATCTAAGTGGATTGTATAAGGACAAAATATGACAACAAAGATTAGTGTGCAACCTAATATGCTGTCCACAGAGCAGAAATGAAACTAATCCAATTACAGATGGGTAATAGATGTCATTTTGGCTGCAGCAGCTCCACTGCTGTAGGTTAACAAGCTGTGATACATGTGAATTTGGTTCAATGCTGTAACTTTTCCTGAACAGTACAGACTGTTCCCTCAGGCACCAATTCAAGTATAAAGCAGCAAATGCTAAAATGTAGCATAGCATAGCGGTTTGCTGAGATTAGCCCACATGAGCTAATATTAGTCACAGTAGGTCAAATACGGCAGTGAAAACAGAACTCAGTGATTCATGGTGTGCTGTCACTAAAAATTCAACTTTCATTTGCAGTAGAAGGCATGAACGGTGCAGTTATGGGGGATTACCATTTTTTTAAACCTTAAGTTCAGCATTTTAATCATCTGTCTTTTCAAACTGAACGTGGACGAGAGGGCTGAGCACAGAATCTATAGAAGCACGTATTACATTGCTGTAAAGAGGCATGCCTACCTGAATGCACTTGAGCGATGGATCATGGGGAATAGTTCAGGGCATTGCACACGCATATAGTAGTTACTAGTCACAGGGTAGTCACATCTTACTCTGCTTTATCTTCTGTTTTGCTTTTGAAGCAGACAACTTGAAAGTATCGACTGAGCCCATAAAGATATTAGGAAAATGTTTGGTGAATTTGTCGCTCAAGCGAGTAGATGGCTGTTTTCCATTAGATTTCTAAAGATCCAGACTTGTTTTTGCAATGAGAGGATTCACCTCCTACTGGCTGTTATAAAAAATGCAGAACAAACCACTTCTCCACAGGGTTCACTTTTCACACTCGAAAGCCTTCATCTAACACAGCTATAGAGAAAGCTGTTTTATTTTTGTTTTTGTTTCACAGTTTCTGCATGCTGTGGATTATTGATCATTTTTTTGTCCTCCTTTAAGCCCCTGGCCACTAGTGTTTGATAATGTAAATCATAGCCAGGTGACATAAAGAAGTCAAGCTTGACTGCTGTGCTTATTATGAGTCTGTGGACATTGTGTGCATTTAAATTAACTTTGTCTTGCAGTTAAATGTGTAAACTGATCTGTCTGCTCTCTTCAAAGCTGCCCAACATGTTTGGAGATCTGAGGTCGACCTTCATTGCCCTGATGATTGGATCCTATGCTTCCTCTGCTGTCACTTTCCCTGGCATCAAGGTAACATACAGTCACTAGTTTACTCTGGCTGATTCTTGAGTTACCCTCAAACATCCCCGTGTCCTCATGCATGACTGAAAGATTTTCCTAAAGGGCAACATTAACTCAGAAGGAATAACACTGCAACTGGAGAATGTGTTATTGATTCTCCATTATGATGTTTTCATGTGGGTCCTGTCTTCCTGTCTGTAGGTGATCTATGATCTGGGTGCCACATTCATCTCCATCCTTCTGGTTTGGGCCGGCTGTGCCTGCCTCGTCTTCTTGAACTGCTTCATCAACTGGCCTTTGGAGCCCTTCCCTGGCCCAGAAGACATGGACTTCACGTAAGACAAACAGGCATACTTAGTCTGGCGTGCACACAAAGCCGCATGAACATATGTGTAGCTTCCAGCTATTGTTTTTAAGCAGCCACTCCAGTCTTTTTAGCTAAGCTCGAGTTATACCTGCTCGCAAAATTATTCTGACTGAGCCTAGGCAGGCTGGATTTTCCACAGAGATCACTGCTTTACTTCATACACACTGCAAGATTGCATACACGTACAAGCGCACACACTTATATGCAGTAAATCCCAAAATAATGCATTGGAGACCAAGTGAGCCCTAAAGGGGAAAGACCATAAAACCAGATGATCGGCCTACTTTGCTCTCATTCACCTGGATCTTTTAATGTTTCCTTAGCCTGTTTTCCTCTTTCTTTCGGTGTCTGCTTACGTTTCCCCTTCTTTCTTACTTTTCTTTCTCAGGGTGAAAATCAAATTCAGCTGGCTAGGATTTGACCATAAGATCACCGGGAAGCAGTTTTATCGGCAGGTGACCACAGTGGGACGCCGTCTGAGCGTAGGCCACGCCATAAAGCAACAGGAGCTGCCCTCCAAAGAGCTGTCCACACAGGAGGCCAACAAGCTGTGCCTGTCCACCGTCGACCTGGAGGTGAATTGCAAGAGTCAGGAGGAGAGTAAGTCTGAATAAGCTCTAACATATAAAGTCTGTTATATGAGGAAGATTAAATTAAAATAGAAACTAGTTGAATTGGAACAACAGTTATGTTTCTTGAAAGACTGTAAGAGCCCATTCACAGCTTTTAGCAGTGGCTTTCTTTGCCATCTGGTCGTCAAAACTAGAATCCCCAGCAAGCTGCTGACAGAATGTAACTGCTGTCTGTGAGAGGAAGAAATCCAAAAACACGCACAAGTCAGCATAAGTTTGCCTTGTGATCAAATTAGTCATTTTCGAGGAGATACTAGCTTATGAATATTCTCAAAACTCAAAAGTCAGTCAGCTGGTGCAGTTAGACTTAGAATGAACTGAGCAAAAGAGGTGCTATGTGTGTTAGGTTTGCCAGAAATCAAGTCATAAAAGTTTATCTCTTCTCTTTGAAAGGACTGATGCCAAGTGGAATCCCACATAAATAAAATGAATCCCACTGATTTGAAAAGTAAAGACTTGAATTCCGTTGTTATAGTGTAGGCTCCATAAGTGCCAAGTGTTATATATTGTTGAAAATTAACTTAATGTCCTCACTGTGTGCTTTGAATCATAAATCCAAGTTAAAATATACTCTTAACCCCCCCCCCGCCCCCCCCTTATAGACAATAGACTTATTAATATACTTAACATTTTTACATTTACATTTTTTTGGCAATCAATATTAGTTACATATAACATTTACAATCTTCAGGGAGCCATAATGTATTTCAAATGAATGTGAGTTTTAAAGTGTGACATTTTTTAAAAAGGCTTACACTTCTGTTAGTTTTTACACTTTTAACATGTGATAACACTGTATGTAGTGTTTTAGGTCAGCTGGCCAAAAAATGTTATTCCAATAAGCAGTCCTTTCATCTGTATAGTTCCCCCTCACTGCTCCTTTACCTCTGCCCTACATCCTCTGTCACCCATGCACTTTTTCAGTCCCTCCTGGCTTTCCTACCAGGGTCAGGGACTCCCAGTGGGTTAGTCTTGTCACACCTCTCTCGGTCTCTTTGGTACCAAACGGACCGTGGAATCGGCTCAGACCCTGTTCTTAGAAAGGTGCTCAGCAGGTGTGTGTCACACTGGCAGGGAGCCCTAGAGAAGCACTGTGGTGGACTGTATCAGCCATTACAGTGAGTTTCTGACTGTGTGTTTGGAGTGCATTCAGAATGCCTGTGGCTGGTTTCATAACAGCTGGACATGTCGGGATGTTTAAAGAGGCCCATATTACACCCTTGCACACAAATCTGTTCCCCTCTCCGTTTGCTGTAAGTTGAAGCAGCTGTGAGGGTTGCAGAGTACATGCATCTTAGGCCTTGGCCTATTCCTCCTGCCTCCTCAGATATAAGGATCAAGGTCGGATTCAAATGTTTGTGTTTTCTGTTAGGAATGCACTTAAATCATGTATCTGGACCGGCACAGTCAGCACTTGTTTGGTATGTTAAGTACATTTTGTACTAGGGCTGTAGATAGAGAATGAAGGTCGAAGAACTTTTTGTAAATATATTGGTAGATTTTGTAAATGTTGAAATGAAATATAAGCTAGTTTTAAATTAACAGCTGTATTCTCTTATAAATTATTTTAATGCTTTACCAGTATTTTCAAACAATTAAGTCCAGGATGGATACCTGTTGTTGAAGACAATGAACCCATCTGCTTCATCTGGGCACCCGTCATTAGTTGGTGTGTCCAGGGTTTCTCTGTATGGACAGCTCTCCATTTTCCATTTCTATCCACAGCATTCATTAATGATCAACTTTTCCAAGAACTCGCTTTTCTTTGAATCCTCCAGACATTCATTCACATTAAGATGTCACCATGGCACCAGGGTGCCAGTGGGAACATTTACATGTCAGTCTCATCCTTTCCTCTCAGCCAGCAGGAGGTGGAGTTTTCCATCTGTTTAGAAATTGAAAAGAGGCTCTGCATGTTTGACCATCTGTACTTTAGATGAAAGTTTGTTGGTGCTGATTAATGGAGGCTTCAAACGAGGTCATCATCATGGAGGTTGTTTGTCAAGATGCTATGAATATACTCATACATTGCTGTTTTTATTAAAATGAACAATTTTTTTTCTTTTTCTTTTTTAAATCCATGCATCGCAGTTGGTTTATGTAAGAACAACTGATGAATATAACTACTCAGTTAATTTCCTTGAAATCTTGTTGTAAACATCACGATCGCTGTTACAACAGTCTGACATCTTCAGCTGTAGTGAAATACCTACTCATCAATTGTAGGGATTGTCATGAAATTTGGTAGACGTTTGTAGTCCCGCCAGGATGAATTGTAAAAACTTGTAAAAACAGGCCAACATATCGTCTTGATGCATGCTCAATCATCCAGGTAAGTAAATCCCCAGAATTTCCAAAAGTTGATTCTGTTCATCTGGACGTAGCGTTTTCAGTGGGAGAAACGTTTCGTCACTCATCCAAGTGACTTCTTCAGCTTCAGCTGACTGCAGGTTTCCCCAAACTTATAAACAGTACATTTGCAAAATGACTGAAACCAGCCCACTGAAGGAACAAAGGGCTGGGAGGTCCAGCCCTTTGAGCAACATAATAAACACAACACCATCGCATTAATCTAGCTAAGTGTAAATAACAGTAAATACTAAATATTAAATGTTGTTGTGCAGCACGCGGGACTGACAACGCACAGTGTGCTTTGAGGTAGCAGAGAAGGAAGGTGTAGTTTGTGAACAGTGAACACCTGTGTGCACACCTGTGTGGATCAGCGCACCTGTATTCAAAAGGTTTCTCCATGTAACGGTCTGCTAGAGGGTGTGGGGATCCATAGCCCCGTCCCCCAGGGCATGAAGCAGGTATGGAGCAGATCCAGGCTCCAGACATCCAGAGGCCCCAGAGTGCAAGAGCCCAAGGAGGACCACCGGAGGGGCATCCGTGCCACCCTCCTGGGAAGAGCTGAGGAGAGCCCCAGGCGAGGGGTCACCCAGCAGCCACGGAGCAGAAGCCAGAGGGGGCTGCACTGGCGTGCCCGCCGGCTCTGCCGGCAGCCAGCTGTGCCAGAGTGAACCGAGCCTTGGGCCCAGAGGCCGGAGGCCCGAGGGCCCCCCACCCCCCGGAAGAGGCCTGACCGAGCAACAGGCGCCCAGCCCTGGACACCAAGAACCACCAACGCACCGACCCCCTGAGGGCATCAGCCACCGGCAGGGAGTGTGGTGAGGGGAGATAGGCCTCCATACCTTGGAGGGCCTGAGATGTTCCCAGAGAGGTGGAGTCTAAGACTTGACCTGACACACAGATACCAGCGCTTGGTGTCTCACCCAACGTAAAGTTGGGTGAGACACCAATGGACACTGTACACACAATCACACTCCCCAAACATACTCTATACCCCGGGTCCAGGTACCCTCACCCCCAGAGGGGGAAACGGCACCTAGACCCAGGAGATGTTACCCTTTCCCCCGGGGTGGGGAGTAAATTATTTATGTAGCACAGTTAAGAATAATAAAATGAGATAAATGAGTTCGTAAATATCAGAATGTTAGTGTAATATTAACCCAGCACTAGTCTGCAGATCACTCTGAGATCATTTTTAACACTCAGAGGCATTAAAAATGTTTTAATGTGAGCTTCAGGAAACTTCCTTTCTGATCAGTGTCAGCCAGCTGAGAATCTCCAACTGTTCCCACTTTGTCTGCACTTTACTATAGCCATCTTTTTTAGTTACTTATACCTTCATTGCATTGAATTCTGCACTGTCATTGCCTGCATGCTTCAGCCACTCTCCACACTGCTGCCTGCAGCTCAGAAGGGATGCTGGAGGGCTGGTTTCTCTTTCTAATATTGGAAGGTCTGTACTCTGAAACTAATAAGGCCACAGTGACAGCAGTGCAGTGATGTAATCCTGACAGCGCGTACGAGCGCCCTTGTCCTGGTGACCAATCCAGTGGAGACGTGCAGTTCTGGAGCCGATGATGGAGATCTCAGATACATGCTGATGTCTCTCTTCTCCTTCTGTCTCTGCACTTCAGATTGTTATGAAACCCCAGCAGTTCTCCCAGCATGAAAAGCAGCCAGCAGCAGATGGAAATCTCACAGTTTCACATGATTGGAGGTTTTTTCTGTCTCAGGTTTCTATTTCTTTTAAAGAGAGGAAGAATGTACGGTGGCTTGCCTCGCGCTGCTTTTATTCCACTTCTCAGAGTAAAAATAACTCGCGCAGCCTCTCGGCTCGGTTCACGGTGCGTTTGTGTTTGTGTCTGTGTGTCGGCCCTGACCCCGTTGTTTGAAACCATCAGAGAATAGAGAGCGAGTGTGTTTCTGCACCGCTCTGCCTCAGTTATAGCACTCATTAAAGGCTAACTGTGTGGATGTGTGAGAGCTGAATACTTCACCGCCTGTAGACACACACTGCTCGTGTGCTCATCCAGATGTAACACAAAATTTAACCAAACTAAAAAAAACACACAAAAAAACATGACTTAGAGCTGGGCGGTGCCGTGGTGCGAGGATGGATGAGTGGATGAATGGATGGATGGATGATTCAATTCAATTCAATTCAATTTTATTTATATAGCGCCAAATCACAACAACAGTCACCTCAAGGCGCTTTATATTGAGTGGATGAGTGGATGTGGATAGATACTACTCATGTGAACAAAGTCAAGACTGTGTGTTTTGCGGTCTAATGTTTTGTGCCTCTGGTCTCTCATTGGCTCACAGTCTTGCGGGGCCGTAGCACGCACATGGATGAGAGGTGGAAGGCGATTGTAGTTCCTATTAACAGGGTATTGCCGACTATCCCGCTAACAAAATTTTACTTTTGTCTCTACGTCATATTTACGATTAAAAAAAAGAAAAAAAGAAATTAAAAAAGTTTAATCAAATCAAATATTGATATTTTCGTATGTGAATTTAACCTGCAACATGAAACGCTGGTATTGGAAGTATCTATATTTCAGGATCGCACATCACTACCCCTCAGTCAGTGAGTGAGATGGTAGACAGCGGTGAGGAGGAGAGTGCGAGTGCGTTGCAAAAACCCATAAATATGACTGACAGCCGTAAACGAAGCAGCACCTGGCTGCAGTTTAAAGAAGAAGCAGATACTAAGAGGAGAAACCACATCAGCTGAGACATTTGACTCTTCTGAATGTCAACCTGTACTGAGGACAGACTGTTTGGCTACTGAGTTTGGTTCAGTTTCTGTTCTGTGGATTTGTTTGCAGTGTTTTGTTTTTGTGTTAAATTCAAATTAAAAGTTTGATTAAAATATTAAACTAAAGTAAGAATGGCTGCTTTTGTAACAGAACAAATACACAAAATTAGGCAATTATAAAGCTTCTCATAAAAACACTAAATGCAAAGGGGTTTATCAACACACAAAGTATTCATATTTTTCAAGAAAAGCTAGAATATGAGGTTACAGATGATAATAAATTAAGAGCCATTTGGGAGCCAAAAGAGCCAGCTCTTCTTTGGGAGCCGAGCAACAAGAGCCGGCTCTCTGAAAAGAGCCGAACTTCCCATCACTACTGTACAATTGTCTTGGCCGCATGTCCACCACATTCACACGAGACTTTTCAATCCACAGTCGGACAGTTTTGTGGCCTTTCTTGTATTGTTTTAAAATTTTCTATATAGCGGATAAAAGAGCTGGAGTTGAAGTCAAAGTGTTTAACTTGTATTTGATAGCTGCTCACTGGCAAAGAAGGAGGCCATCATCAGTCTGGAAAACAAAATAAACCAATGAGAGAGCAGAAACTTTAAAAGTGTCCATATAATTAATGTGAACGGACCAAGCAGCTCAGCAACACCAACAGACCTGAGAGACCACAGTGGCATCAAAGTGTACGACGACAGAGTTATTTATTTCTACGAGGAGCTCTGGAGCAGGATCACAGGTCTGCAACCAGGAGACGCCTTCATGGATGGAAACACAGAGTTTACAACAAGGTGCAAACCTCTGGGTGCGCTCAGGAACAGGAAGAAAAGGTCAGGCTTTAAACTGCCTAAAGAGCTGCACAGGTGTGAAAAATCTCTTTGTAAGGGTGAAGCTGAGAGGAAGCTGTGTCTGAGTGATGGAGAGAAAAGTTGGAGAAGAGAAACTGCTGAGGATCTGAAGCATCCACATCCTCTTTCTAACATTAAATCCATACAACACGTGTCACTCATACAAGCACTTCCTTCTACTTCTAAGTATTTTTTTTCTAACGTTCACACTCGGATCCCAAGTTGATTCAACACAACGGGCATATAGACTGGAGCAGCCAGGTATCAAACCACCAACCTTCCAATTAGTAGATGACCCACTCCGCCTCTACCTGATCTACCTCAGTTAGTCACACCTGTACTCCACCTGTGACTAAACGGTTATTAGTTGCAGGTGGAGTGGTGGAGTTGGCTCCAGGTGTTTTATTCACCCACTCAAGTATTTTCATTGGCCAGCTAACTCTCTCTGTTCCTTCCAGTTACCTGTCTCATGGATTTGGGAATAACTTGTATCTCTGGGATTGTGAAAACCTTCAGCACAGTTACCTGCCAAGCAAAAGAACACCCACCCACCTGCTCGCCCACTCTCCACCTGCTCAGCTCACCAACCTCTGCAGACCCGCCTGCTGTTAAAGTGCTCCTCCTCGGCTCAAGCTTACCTCACCCACCCGTAAGTCCGTTAACGACTGTGACGACAGCAGCACCGACACAGTCGATGTCCATTCCACCAATCACCACCACCCCTAACCCTAACCCTAACCCCTAACCCCAATCACCATCACCATGCTAACCCTAAGACGACCAGTTCCTGCTGTTAAAGGCTGGATTTAACCCAGAGCTCCATCTTAACTAAATCTCATCAAGTAGTTTGAGGCCTTTAAACAAATCCATGGAAATAAGTCGGCTCTGAGTCCATGTATGTCTTTGTAGTGCTCACCCTGTGGGGTCAAACTGTGACGCTTTACTTTTCCCTTGGATGACTCCATGTTTTGCACAGTCGCCCCTCGCTGCCCGTTTCCTGTCCCCTCTTCCTCAGCTGATGGACCAGAGGAATCAATCTGACTCATGCACGGATAAATAAAAACTAATTAGGCACGTTTTCCGGGAAAGCTGGGACTCGATAATTATCTGTCTGTCACTGTCTGATTATGATTGGTCCACCGAGGCTGATGCATGATGTAAACAAGTTAATTATTAACCCCTGTAATGAATAATGCAAACACTCTCAGGCTTCATTTGTCAGCTGCTGGAAAACAAAGTCATTCTTATTGTCCGTCTGGCGCCGTTTCACCAGGAAGGATCCATCTGAGCACCAACTGAGCAGAACCAAGAAGAAGGTTTGTGTGCCAACCACCGGGATGAGCTTCACTTCATGAACTCTCCTGCTGTGTGCTCGCCTCTGTCATAGATCACAGCCTCGCCGTAAAATAATTTTACGGTGCGCGAGACATCGCAGATCAGTCGGGTGGGATAAGAGCTCAGTATTAAGAGCAACGCTGAAGCACCAAACATGCAGTTCCTCTAACGTCCAGCAGGGGCTCCAGCAGTGAGTCAGTCCACATGGACTTCTAGGTTAACACTTTACAGTCTGATACAAAAACTCATGTGGTCTAACACTAAGCCTGTGGGAAGGCCTCGCACAGGCCTGAGACCAGCTGATGGGACAAATGAGTCTTCCTGACTGGGGCGGGAGGTTGCTGGGAAACCAGGGAGGACCAGATGGCGTCTTGTTGTTTGATACATACTGATAAACTGACACTGAGATAAAACAGGTTCATCAATCCTCTGCTTTCCTCACCTGCCATCCCTCACACATCAAACTAAAAAAAACAGGTAAGGAGACGAGATGGACGAAAACCCTGCTCATCGTTAAGGTTAAACACACATGGAGGGCAGGCTCACCTGCAGGCTGAGTCTCAGGGAGTAATGAAGCATCACTGGCAGCTCTGAGGGAAACAACCAATAATCCCTGTCAGCCTCCAGCTTCACTAAAAGGTTTCAGACACCTCCTGAATGATGTCACACTGAAACTCAGCTCGCAGTCTGCAGGAAGACAGCTCCTCATGTGCTGGTTTCAGTATGCTGATAAATGCATTCTTTTAAATCTGGCACTTTTACAGAGAAGACGATGATGAATTAACCCTGTAAGACCCAACCCATCAAAAAATAGCCAGAAAATTCGGATTTTTTGGAGCTGAGATGTTTATCAACCCTTATAACAAAATCCACAAAATCTTTTTTGCTATATCATGTTGTGTATGATATATTTTTATTATATATTTATTATATATTTTTTGTATCACATTTGATACATTGTTTTTAACAAAAAGTTGCCAAAAACGCCCAATGTTAAATTTAGACAAAAAAAAAAGAGTTTTGAAATTTTGAAATTATGGCAAGTATTGATCATGTTGGGGAAATAGAGGTCTCAGAAACCTATGTATCAAATATGATACAGAGGGCATTATAAGGTTAAAACCTTAAAACTAAACCAACGCTGAGCTGTCCCGACAGACGCCACCAACCCTGAAGTGGTTTTTAATAAACTAGTTATTATTAATCTCTGGATCTATTCCACAGCGTGTCTTTGTCCCATCTTCAACCCCAACCAATGGCGGCATGTGGCCGCCCCTCCTGCTGGAGTTTTTACTGGATTGTAAGATTCAGTCGGTGCACTTGAATAGATGCAAGCCGATTGGCTGGTGCTTTTTAAACTTTTCAGTGTTAGTACAACAAAAGAAGGCAAAGTGTCACATCAGTAACGGCAGCGTATGACATCATCAATACCTGAAACTCGTACTTGGGAATTCTCCCTGCCCAACCAGTCAAAGCTGATGGGTGCCCCTCCCTGAACCTGCTCCTCTTCCTATTAAAAGGGAGTTCATTTGTGCTTATGGAGAATTTGGACCCAAAATGCAGACTCCAAGAAAAATTTAAACAAATAAAAGTGAACCTTTATTTACGTGAAGCAGCATGTCCAGGTGGCTGAAGAAAAAAGGGTTCAAAAGGAGTCCAAAGCAGGTAACACATGAGACAAACACTCAGGTAGACAAACAGGAAATGGCTTAAATACACATGAGGTAATCAGGGAAAAAGACAGAGCCGGAGAAAACAGCTGAACAGAATCAAGAGGGGAATCAGAACCAAACACCACACACATTAAAATAAGACAGGAAGCATAACAGCAGAGACCAAGACACACAAAGACACAGGCAACACAGGAGGACAGGAAACCCTCGAGAACTTCTAACAACGATAAGTACAAATAAAAAACATGAACGAAAACACAACCCAAGCAAAGGTGGTACTCAAACCTGAGAAACTACAACAAACCAAGAATATCAACCAGAAACTGAGAGTCCAAAGTCTAAAACCCAGCATCGTCACGTCGTTCTCCCCACAGTCGCCCACAGCATTTGACAGTCAAAGAGATTATCCAAAGTCTTCTCTGGCTTCCTGCGGGATGAAGTTTCCCGCTCACCTTCCTGTTGAGGAGGAGCCGAGTCTCCCTCTCATCAGCTCTCTGACCTTTGTTTAAACCCGTCAGCTTTGAATATTCAAATCAAAGCGCTGATTGTCAGAGCTGCTTTCAGCCTGACACATGCTGCTAATTGGCATTCAGGTTAACACGGCTCCCCCGTGTCACCGTCTTTGTGCTGTCACAACAGGACATCACAGATGAAATGGCTTTTTTATTCCCTCCAGCCTCCGCCGCACCTTCCTTCACTCTCAGGCCGTTCGACTGGCTGATCTGCTGCGCCGGCCAGTTTTCACAAAGTTTCAAACTCCTTCAGCCAACTTCTCCTTCATCTCTGATTAAAAGTCTGAGGGGATCAGAGCTGCGAGCAGGAAAAACAGCAGCTGGTCATCATATTTTTTAATAGCTGCTGACCAGAGGTGGGGGGCTGCTCAAACGCTCCTCTGGTGAGACATTTGGGCCAAAATAAAACAGTGAAGTGTCCCAGCAGCGCTCCGACATGCTGGAACTGCTAACTGTGGAGCAGTAAGGCAAGACATTAATCTCAGATCCAGCAGATGCTTCTGCGGCAGCAAGGAGACAGCTTCCTTCAGCCAGATGTTTTTCTGTGGATGAAATCCATCAAACTCAAAGCAGGAAGGGATCAGAGAATATCCGATGTCTTCTGTGCTCGTTCAGATCTGGAGGTGCCACGTTGATGGAAACAGCTGGGAGAAGAGCTGAAGGAATCTGGACCGGCTCTAAGTCTCAGCGTTGGTCTGCGTTTGGACCGAGGAATGGTTAATGCCTGATGATTCGTCATGGAGCTGAGACAGATAATTAATTGTTATAATGACATGGTAAAAGCAGCAAACATGGTGTTTCCAGCTCTAATGTGTGTGAAATCAGCACTAAATGAACCTCTTTGTGTTTCCGGACTCTCAGTGAAAGCCTCGGCTTTGATGTTTTAATGAATAATTTTATCTCCACTCAGTAAAAAAAGACAGACTGAGCAAAAAGTTCCAAAACTTCTCCCCAGGAAGTATTTCAGATCATTGGCTTTCATCTGAAGGTCAAAGGTCAGTCGGTTCAAAGGCTAGGTCCTCACAGCTTTGAATACTGGACGCATGCTTAGTGGACGCCCTCGGGGAGCTGTAAGCTGCTGTAAACGCGCTGCGGCGTCCTCACCCGTCCTCCTTCCAGCCGTCTCTGTGGCTTGTTGTTGGGAACTTTCGTCCGAGTCTTTCGTCTTCGGCCGTGACTCACAACCAAACTCGCTGCTATTTCTGACTGTGCCGCTCCGCCGAGACACAACGAGAGTGACTCATGTATGATTCACAGCGAGATCGAGGTGTTTGCTGGTGAGTGGTGCGGTGTTCATCCTGTAGCGCGTCCTGGGAACAGGAAAACACACCTCTGCTGCTGAGGGTCTGCGCTGCTGTTTGAAGCAGCGTGAGGAGGAAATCAAACAGCAGAAAACTGCTGTCATCTTGGCATCTTTAGACTGGATGAATATTTCAGCTGCCCCACATTTTACATCTGAGCATAAAGATCTGAAATGAGCACCTCGAAGTGCTGCAGCTTCTTATCGTCCACCGAAAACACAACGAAAAGGCCCGAAAGACGTCAGTGAGAGTTACACGATCCAGCTGTGAGCCAACAAATGAGACGGGTTCAGAAACAGCAGGCGAGTTTGTTAGTTTCATTAAGACGACATCTCTCTTTCAGGTTGTTCCAGGTTAGTGCCGGAATCAGACAGCAGGGACAGAAGACGGCAGGCGTGCCTTTATTTTATTTACTCTTCCGAAAGTAGGCCCTCAAGATGAGACTCAGTGTTGGTTCAGGACTCTCAGCACCGGCAGGTAAAACTGAGGGTTCGTGTGGAGGGCTGAGACCTGGGAGACGGGCCTGTGATGATATGACTCCAGGGTTATATATAAGACCCGACTCTAAGTTGCAGGTCAGTGAGGATGTGAAGCCAGCGGGGTTTTAAAGCCGAAGCTCCTCAAAGGTCCCAGGAGGAGGAGCAAGATCACACATGAGCTTACGCTTGAATTAAATTCACTTTGGTGGTGTGCAGTTCCTCTAACGTCCAGCAGGGGCTCCGGCAAGTTAAAATGTCCACCTTTAATTCAAAAGTAGAATTACGGATGGCGTTCGGACTCAGAGGAGGCCGAACACCATCAGCTGTGGAGCTGCTGAGGTCACACTTTTCCATCCAGAGGGATTCAGGTTTCCAGAAACTTTCACTCGGGGCACTGTGAGGTGGAGCACGTTAAAGGCCTGCGCGCCCTGCCCTCCTCCCTAACGGCAGTGCTCGCCACTCTGTGAGTGAACTGTGAGGCGTGTCGGGCTGAGAGGGTTAGCTGTCACATTCAGGAAGAGGTGCTGTGTGTGCCGGCCAGTTTCCACCTTCACAAACGCTCAATTATTCAACAGCGTATTGTTGGGAGTGTGTGTGTGTGTGTGTGTGTGTGTGTGTGTGTGTGTGTGCTTCCTGCTGTCAGGGCATTAAAAACAAGTCTAAAGTTACCTCAGAGACATAAAAGGATGTGACAGGCAGGAGCAGAGGCTGTTGTTCCCCTGCAGGAAGTGTCCCGGGGGAGGCACAGGACTCCATTTCCCTACCTGAGTGTCTGCAGCTCTCCTGGAGCAGTTCTGGAGTAGTTAGAGTTCAACAAACTCTGTATTTATCTCCCTCAGTGCTCTTTGACATCACAGAGATCCTCTGATCAGGTTTGACCCCGAAGCTGCTCTTTTCTATTCACAGATAGACATCGTTGCCGTGACGTTTGCTGTTGCCATCTTGGCTGCAAATCTCAGATGTGACGAGGCACACCAATTGGCTGCTGGCATGTGACCGACTGCTCATGAGCCAATGAGCGTGTGGTTTCACACGATGGATTTTAAAACGTGGTGTGACCACAATTTACTCAACAGACTCGAGCTCTGACCCAAAGCGAGTGAGCGAGCCCACGAACAAAGAGGTCAGAGGTCAGAGGCCAGAGAGTCTTCTCGCAGCCACAGCTGTTGCCAACGGGTGGCCGTCAGTCAGACTGCAGGAAAACACCTGCTGACGCTCAAACATAGCAACACCGTTTAAACGGGTCCACATGTGAGACCGACTCACTCCCACGGCACTCTGCTGGGCCATCCGCATAGACTGTATGTTAAAGATGGACACAGTGCCACGTTAGCTGGATGTTGGGAAGCACCGGCGGCAGCGCGTGAGCCGCCTCGTGCTGGAGGTGAGCACATTTACCTGAGTCCGACCAGTTCATGTCTGAGTGGAACTGACTCACATTTATGCCTTCAGGTATTGTGTTGACTGATATGTTACCCACCCACCCATTACCTGTGTGTGTGTGTGTGTGTGTGTGCGTGCGTGTGTGTGTGTGTGTGTGTGTGTGTGTGTGGTTTTTTTTCTATAGAAGTGAGTGGAAAATTGGGCAAAGGGGACAGGATCTGTCTGGACTGGGTGCTGT
>VUQG01031630.1:0-16235 GCA_015106755.1 Etia nguti | reverse complement strand
TGTCTCTACAAGACTCGACTACTGTAACAGTCTGTTTACTTGTCTAAACAAGAAAGGGCTAGCTCATCTACAGGTTGTCCAAAACTCTGCAGCGAGGCTACTGACCCGCTCGAACAAGGGAGCTCATACGACCCCTGTGTTAAAGTCACTGCACTGGCTACCAATCAGATTTAGGTTCCATTTTAAAATTCTAGTTTTAACTTTTAGAGCACTACAGGGACAGGCCCCCCCCTATATTGCTGATTTGATTCGTACACATACCCCCACTCGTAATCTGAGGTCATCAAATCAAAACCTTTTAGTGGTCCCCCACACTCATTTTAAAACTCGAGGGGACCGATCTTTCCAAGCTGTTGCACCCAGACTGTGGAATGCACTTCCCCTATTTTTACGGTGTTTGGACTCGGTGGAGACCTTCAAAAAGCAGCTAAAGACATTTTTATTTCAAAAAGCTTTTAATTAGACCAGGATTTTTATTTTTATTTTTTTATGATGTATTTACGACGGTATTGTGTCTTTACCTTGTAAAGCACTTTGTGACACATGTCTGTGAAAGGTGCTATATAAATAAACTTTGCTTGCTTGCTTGCTAGATCAGAGAGGGAAATGCTTTTTTATGCCAGGCTGTACAGTCTCGCTTCTACTTGGTTATGACTCACCTGGTCTGGAGTGAGTGTGTGTGTGTGTGTGGTAAATCAGGTGTAGTCTCTCCTCTGCTTTCTCAGGTAAGGACAGCATTCTGGAGCCGCTATGTTTCCCCGAGCAGCCGACCGACACCTCCAGCGTTCCCGGTGTTCGATGTCCCGGCTCCGAGCCGCTGGTCTGCCTGTTCTGCTCCGAGTCCGTCCCACCGCCGCAGAAAGATGTCCTCCTCAGACACCTGTTGATGGAGCACAAGCTCGTCATCGCCGACGTCAAACTTATCGCAGACCTCCCAAAGTACAAACCACGCATGCTCCAGCTCACTCGGTTTAACTCTCGGGAACACGTTTGGATGTTTTTAACCATTTAGGACTGGATCATTTAGATCATTTAACCAAAGACTTACTGTAATTATTTGGGGTGATGGGGGGAAACCCTTACAAGTGCATATACAACATGTCCACACCCGTTAGTGTGCTGCTTTTATGAATCGTGACGAAGCGTTTCTGTGCGCCGGTAAGCCTGGCTGTGAGTCGGTTGGTGGTTTTTAATGACGAATTTCCTCCATCAGGTACTTGCTGTACTGGAAGGGCAGATTCCTCGAGCAGCCGGTCGCAGATTTCTGCAGCGTCATCAAAACCAACTCCACCGGCCCAGTCGGTGAGTTCACTCAAACCCACAGAGGACCTGACCTTTCAAAGTGAATCAAATACACCTCCTCCAGCTCTGATAAATGACTCAATAAAAACTCTTCTTCCTCGCTGACCTGACAGAGAAGCAGGAGGACTACTTCCTGCTGTGTGACGTCCTTCCAGAAGACCGAGTCCTCCGAGAGAAGCTACAGCAGAAACGACTGGTGAGGAGACGTGACACTCGGAGCATCCTGAGTGAATCTTGTGCTGCCGGAAGTTTAGTTTCTTATAAACTTTATTTTGAGGCAAAGTCTGAAAATCTTTGAAAAGATTTTTTTTCTCGCAGATTTCAGTGATGATTTTCCAGGTTTTACATCCTTGTAACCTCTGAACTTTAAATATCTGTGCACTCAGGGGCATTTTGGGAAGAATTCCTCTGAGCTCTTCTTCTATGCTTCCACAGGAGGAGGTCCTGGAGCAGCAGCAGAAGGAGCGAGACGACAGCAGCTTCCATCGTCTCTGCATGTTCTGCAGCGAAGAGTTCACGGGAAACAGGTAAAGCACCGCAGGATTCCCATCAGTCCTGGAAACCTCACGCGTGTTAGATTAGAGCAGACAGAAGGTAGAGCTTCCTGAAATCATGTGACTAAAAGCTTTGAGGCTTCTTTGCTCCCTGTAGTCGTCCTCTTATGATCCAACCCCCAAAAAGCTGCTTTCATGCATAATGCCATAAACATCATTCAGTGCCGTGTCTAAGCCTGAACCAAGAATCTGATCTGAGACCAGTGCAGCTCCACATTCAGAAGAGTCGTACAGAAACGACTCCACCTTCTTCTTCTGCTAACGGTCAGATCAGACCTGTGCAGGTGTGCGCTGGTTCACAAATGGTATGAAGGTGGGACTGGCTTCTCACTGGTGCTGCTCACCATGTTTCTTGTGTGGATCTGTGTCTTTACCTCCAGTTAAACTTCCATCCATCCATTTTCAGTTGGTTTGCAGATGCTCAGGCCTCACTCTGCACAGCCACCTCCTCTAGCTCTTCTGTGGGAGGACACCGAGGAGTAGGCCGAGAGACATAATCTGTGTCCGCCCCGGGTCTCCTCACATTTGGACATGCAGCGCGTCCACGGCGGCGGACGCTGCTCCCCTCTGTCTGCCACCGTGGGCATGCTGTATGAATCTTGAAGTCTTGTCCAACTGGGAACTTCTGGAAGAAGCCCAAAGGACTGCAGCACAGTGCTAACAGTGAAATGTCAGCAGATGTTTTCTTTCGTTTATTAAAAACGGCTCCACGTGCTGTTTCCAGGTCGTCTCTGCTGAACCACATGGCCAGAGAGCATTCCTTCAGCATCGGACTGCCGGACAACATCGTCTACTGCAGCGAGTTCCTTGACACGCTGCAGGACAAACTGGACAGGTATGTTTATTTTTGCTTTTTATTCACAACGTGAAGTTTTGTTCTGTTTTGCGTGCCTTTTCATTTTGCTCCTCTCGCTTCAGTCTGCAGTGTCTGTACTGTGAGAAAACGTTTCGAGATAAAACCACGCTGAAGGATCACATGAGGAAAAAAGCTCACCGCCGCATCAACGCCAAAAACCACGAGTACGACCGCTTCTATGTCATCAACTACCTGGTAAAACCCAGTGACACACTCGCCACACGCTTCCCCGTCAGGATAAACGAAGCAGTTCTTGCTTCTGTAAACGTTCAGGTGGCAAAAAGAAACGTAACATGTGTAGAAGCAATCGCACTACCTAAGTGTATTATTGTGATTCTGATTTTAAAGCGTCCCTCCTTTCCTGTCAGGAACTGGGAAAAACGTGGGAGGAGGTACAGAGCGAAGATGACCGCGAGCTGGCGGACGATGAGGATGAGTAAGTATCTTCATGGAGCTCTGTGAGGACGGCAAGAGTTTAAATCCCTTCCTGTATTAACTAAAGTATGCTGACAAAAACCGAGCCAGGCTGTACTTCTGTGATATACCAGTTTGTACCACCAGATGGTGCAGTTACTCAGTGTAACGTTTATTTTAAACCAACAACACCTCACCACTCTGAGCTCAATATCTCGAGAGCTAACCAGGTGCTGTGAGCTCGGGGTAGCTGTGGATCAGGAGGTACAGCGAAAGCTTGGAGGTTTGACCCCCGGCTCGATCCCAGATACTGAGCCTCGAGTTGTCCCCCCTGAGAATTCTTATTTACTGTGTCAGCCTGGGAAGAGGGGAAGGATCCCCACTGGTGGTGAAAGTTTAAATCCTTAAGGGGACTTCTTGTCTCAAGTCCATTTTATATGATCCTGTGGGAATCCTTTCAGTCTGCTCGTTTCATCTCTATATCGTCCGCAGTGATTGGTCGGACTGGCAGGCTCATCCGGTCTCTGCAGTGTGTCTGTTCTGTGATCACCAATCGGAGACGTTGGAGCAGATCTACGCGCACATGAAGGTATGGAAACACAGACGTTTCAGAGGAATAAAATATCATTTTCTGCTCTTCATCCCTGAAACGATTCTGCAAAGGATTCCGGGAGAGCGGAGACGGTGCACACTAACAGGAAACGATCTGCTTCCTGAGGTCTCTGCAAACATATGAATCCATCGTAAGCACAAAACATTGATTTTACCCAAAGACAGACACGTGGAAGTATGAAAAAGTGCCCTCACATACAGATCGACCAAAGCTGAAGAGCTTTTAAAATGAAGTGCCTTTTATTTTGAAAAGTTTCCAAATAAATACATTATTGTGAAACATATTAACAAGCAAAGAAAACTTTTTCCACGTGAACAATAAATGAAATCTAGGATTCGACGTCGACTGCAGTCAGATTTTTGTAGAAATGCGCGTTAAGTGATCAGGTCTGATGGTTTTCCAAGTTTTCCAAACATGACTCTAAGAGTGTTTCTGCTCATGAGTGAAGAGTTTTCCTGAGAGGCAGAAAAGTTTCTCTCTGCTTTATTGTTTTGTTATTTATGAAGTCTGTAACGAGCGTCGCAGCGTCCCGTGACCCTGACATCTTTCTGTTTTGTGACTATTTTGCAGGAAGCTCACGGCTTTGACCTTCACCACCTCAAGACTGAGCTCAGTGAGTAAAATCTCTATGGTAATTCGAGCACAGTTTTCTCTTCTTCTTTTTCTTCTGAGTTTTTCTGATGTTCTGCCTCCCTCAGACCTCAAGTTCTACCAGCAGGTCAAACTGGTGAACTTCATCCGGCGGCAGATCCATCAGAGCCGCTGCTATGGCTGCATGCGGACGTTCGACTGCCCGGCGGACGTCTTGTGTCACATCACGGCTGAAGGTCACGTGATGAAACTGCCGGAGATGTCCACCTGGGACCAGCCGCAGTAGGTTTAACCTGTGCCTGTGATCCACAAAATTAACCAATGAGATAGCTGCTGATGAGTCAAACGTGTTTGAAGCCACAGATGTTTACACTTGATTTGTAGTATTTTTTATCAGAAATGATTATTGATGAAAATGTTGTCCTTTTTTAAGCTGGAACAAATTTGAGCCTGAGCTCTAAACTTCGGCTCTCTCCGCAGGTATTACTTCCCCACATACGAGAACGACGCTCTGCTGTGCACGCTCTCTGACAGCGATGAAGGTGATGGTGACGAGGAGCATCGCGGCGAGGAGATTCCGGTCATCGCGGAGGACATCTCTAACCTGAGAGCGCTGAAACAGTCCAGCATCCTCAAGCAGCTGCTGAAGGACCGAGGAGGCAGCAGCTAGGACCACAGACGGACACGTGTCATACGTTTGACTCAAAGTCGTCTCTGCGCGGTGCCGGCTGAGCTCAGCCCATGGTGACCACATCCCACATGGCTAGAACGCAGCGGCCCGGGTTTGAGTCCAACCCGTGGCCCGTGGTCTTTCCCTCGCTTTCTCAACAATTTCCTCTCCATCTCTACTTAGTGTAGATAAAAAAGGCAAAAACCAAAAGACAAATGTTTTACAAAAGAGAGTCCTCTCTACAGCTGGACACGTGGACGCCATGATATCTGCTATAACGAAACGTTTGTTGCTCTGCCTCGTGCAATTAAGCAGAAACATGCAGAATTTTTTTTAATATGAACTTTATTACTCGAGTAAAAATGATTTTTTTTTGTAACTTGTAACTGAGCTTGATTCAGTGCTGTGGTGAACAGGCAGCTCATCGTGCCTGAAACGTCAGTAAGTAAAATTTATTTATAAAGCGCTTTTCACAGATAAAAATCACAAAGTGCTTCACAATACAGAATGAAAGTACAACTTATAACAATGTAAAACAATAAAATACAAAATAAAAACAACTAATTAGTTGAAAGCTTGTCTATATAAAATTGTCTTCAGCTGCTTTTTAAAAGAATCAGTGGCGTCAGTACAGCGTAAAACCAGTAGAAGAGAATTCCACAGCTGTGCTGCCTGAAAAACCCGATCACCACGAGTTTTAAATCGAGTGCGTGGGGCCACCAGCAGCCTCTGACCTGATGACCTGTGAGCTCAAATGTCAGATGTATATGGGGGAGCTTGACCATGTAGGGCCCTAAAGGTTAACTAAACTAAAATTTTAAAATGAAGCCTAAAACTTAGAGGAAACCAGTGAAGGGAGGCCAAAACTGGAGTGATATGAGCTCTTCGCTTGGTGCCTGTTAAAAGTCGTGCTGCAGCATTCTGCACAGTCTGAGGACGATTTAAGGCTGATTTGTTAAAACAAGTTTGTCCTGCTGGTCTTTGACTCCTCTCTGATGGGGAACTCGACCTCTGTAAACAAAGCGTCTCCTGTCTGCAGCGAGCTGCAGCTTCTCCTCATCAAACATGGACGAACGGCTGTCAGGAGGCACAGGTTTGTCTCAATGGGCCAAAACAGCAAATCATGTTCCAGGGAGGTAGACGAGGGTATTCCCAAAGTTTATTCCCAGCTATGTAGACAACCTTGACATTAAATTCAACTTTAAATGTCTTCAGAAGTTGATTCTCAAACTCTTCCAGTTTATGCTCACTTGACTGTCTTTCAGATGGAATTTTAAATTTGAGCACTTTCTACCAACATTCATGCTTAAGAGCAACTTGGGGTCAGTATCTGGCCCAAGGATATTTGGCATGCATGGGGGGAGCCAGGGATCGAACCACCAACCTTCCGATCAGTAGAAGACCGCTACTGGTTCTACCTCCTGAGCTACAGCCACCCCAGTCAAGTAACTAGTTAGCATGTCGGAGTCTCCTCCGTTATCGAAATTAACCAGACAAATCGCTCCAGCAGTGTTTTTTGGGGTTGGTTTTTTTTTTTAACACCTAAGCACTTTGAGCCTAACATGCACACACACTCACTCTGATTAATGCATTGGGGACAACTCGGGTTTCCTAAGGATACTCCAGCATGCAGGTTGAAAGAACCGGGGGTTGAACCACCAACCTTCTGATTCGGTTTTAGTTTTGGTGACTGTAAATGGCTTCAGAGAAGAGTCGACTGCAACGTGTCTGATAATAAGTTTTTCGGAGATCGGTTTTTCAACGTTCAAGAGCCTTAAGTGACGAAAGCAGAAAAAATTGTTACTGAAACACTGATGAAGCCTCTGTTCAGCGTGAGCCTGTGTCTGTATGCCAGCATGTGCAGAGGAGGCTGAAACACTTCCTCATTTATTATATATCAACGCAGGCTTTCCCCAAACAGGTAACCCACCTGCAGCCTGAAGCAGCCAAAACAATAGACACACCTATTAATTATGCAGTATATTCTCTGTGCTTTGTGAAATATCGATATAATATTTGATTCAGTACAGGTGTATTGATTTGATGATGGTAAGAGAGATGATCTTATTCCAGGTGGGGGATAACACCAGCAGTTTACAGTATGGACCATAAGTATTTGGACACACAGACATTTCAGGGTTTAGCATAATATCATTAAGTGTAGAAACAGACACTTTCTGTCTAAAACATCTTTGCACTGATACCAACGCTGCAAGGTCCTGGCTGTACTGTTCAATTCTGCAAAAAGCACCGTTAACTTTTGCCCTCTTTGTCATCTCTGGTGTTGCTTCAGCGCAGACATCTTCAGCCTTTGTTGGGTCTTTTTGTCACCACGAGGTTCTGGACTGTCCTCCAGTGAGTTTTCATGAATTTATCTGACTGACCACACAGAACAGTCCTGTTTTATGCTGCTTTTATTGAATCCTCTGAGGTTCTGTTCAAACTCTTAAACACAGTCATCTACATCTTGTGCGGTAGGTTATTTTTAAACCTTTGAACAGATACTTCTGAGATTCTAACGGCCATACTTCACATGCAGATCTGTAAATAAATCTTCTCAGCTTACAGCTGAGTTTTGGTGCTTTGTTCTAAGATCTTATAGAGAACCTGAAGTACTAAACTGAATGTATGTACCTAATGTGCCTACTGAGAAAGGCTGACCTGATGTTGACTCCCGGGTTTTCCTTGCTGCCCATCATGGTGTACGTCTTCCCTGAGCCCGTCTGTCCATACGCCAAAATACAGACGTTATATCCATCCACACAGGAAGTTATCACAGGCAGAGTTCCTGTAAACGCGTCTTCCTGCAGAGAGCAGGGACAAAATCTGCAGATAATTAGTGCTGGCTAGAAAAAAAACAGCATGACGGACATTCGACCATCCAAGGTTTGCTGGTGCACTCGAGTCTCTGCTTCACAGGGTACGTTCTGGTTTTCTAGATACAGATCCACACTCCCCACTGGATCGTCAAATGAAACCTCATGCCAATTTGTTTATGAGGCGTTAAACAAAAATTACAAACCAATCAGTGTTAATAACCGGAGTGCAGCGAAAGCCAAGCGCTCGTTAAAGCCCAGGCTTCATTAAAATCTAGAGCTCATTAACGATCAAACACAAACCTTCCTGGTGGGAAAATTAATGGCAGAGATGTGGTATTTAATAATATGCAGGATTGCTTTTAACTGCTAAGTTTTCTGTTAATTAATGCAGACACTGTAATATAATCTAACCTCTTAACCTCCCCCAGATCACCGGCAAGCAATCTAAAGTAAGAGTTTGTGTTCAGAGAGCATCCATCTTTTTGTATCGAATGTTCAGCTACTTGCAAACAGAAAAGCTTGTAAAGGAATGAAACTGTTGTGCCAGAATAAATGAGTCTGCATCGGAAAGGCTCCATCTTCTACTTTTTGAGCATTTACCTTTAAGATGTGGTTAAAATGGGTTTCCAGGTGGATGGTAGTAGGCCAACCACTGGCTGCTTCTGTATTGTTTAAAAATAGTCTTGACTGAGGGAGGAGGCCCTGTCTGAAATCCTACGTTTGTGTGTTCAGAATTGTGGAAGGAGTCAAGGTAAGCCTTTACCTGTGTGCTGCTGGGAGAGTAGACTTTGTCAAACTGGAACTTCTTTCTACTTTCTTTCTGGATGACGACCACCTCCTGGTCATCGGTTTTCTCCAGGCAGCTGGAGGCCGTGCTATTCCTGCAGCGGCGGAACACCCAGATGTTCCCCTGGAGCTCGAGCAGCTTGTTGTACAGGCTCTTCCTCTCCACCGCCTCCTTCCTGTAGAGGGATCGCAGTTCCTCCACCTCACTGGTTGCCTCCTGTTCCACTTGGGCCAACTTCCCCAGAGGATCCTCGAACTGCCCCAGGTGGTTCTTAATGTCAGCAAGTGCCTGGTGAACTATGGAGCGAAGGTGCTTGTTTGAGATGTTCAGCTCCCGGGTCGGCCGGCTCATCTGGCGCAGTTGGCCGATGTCCACAGCAGGCTTGGGAGAAGTTGTAATCTTTCCACTCTCCAATAGAAAGTTGCCAACCTGAAGGAGTTGAGGTCAAGATAGTTATGATTTCCTCCTGGGGGGGCCTGCAGGAGGTCATCTCCAAACATGGTGTGGTAGATGGAGATGACCTCATCGGGGTCGTAGTTACACTGTCTGAGAGCTGCTGTGATCTCCTTCTGGTCCACCAGGCCTGGCAGGGCGGACTGGAACACAAAATCCAAAACTTATTTTAATGACAGGCAGAGGTGCCAAGTAACAAAGTACAAATACTTTGTTACTGTACTTTAGTAGAACTTTCAGGTATCTGTACTTGAGTACTTATTTTTCTGACAACTTTTTACTTTTCGATTTGAGCCCAAACAGAAACACATGAGAGGAAATCCTGTTTGTGTATGAATCACCAGGAGATGCCACGTAAAAACAGATGAAAAAGGCAAAACTGTGTGACATGGTTGGGGGTTTAAGTGGACCCCCGTGCCTTTTGTTTTGGCACAACGACAGCAGGTGTCCATAAGTTGCGGTACTTTATGCTACTTCTGTAGAGCTAGCTAAATGCTAAAGGAAGTAACGTTTATTAAGTGTCAGTTAATTTGAAATGCAGCGTTTCTATCAGCTCGACAAACATCAGCAAACACAAACTGTGTGTGTGCAGTTTGTCTCACAGTGTGTTGCAGCTAAAGGTCCAGCTGCTTATTTGACAGGGAGAGAAAAGAAAGAGAGCTAAGTTCACTCAGAGATGGAGAAAGATAAGAAAGAAGGACAGGAGAGGAAGGAGAGAGGCTAGATTTAAAGGGAACGACTGCTCAGTGGGATTTGATAAACTGCAAATTTGAAGTTAACATGTAAGTCCTCATGTTTTTAAATCACATATTGGGTCTGTACATGTGACGTTATGTTTTTTTTTTATATTGTCAAACCTGCTGCTAATCAAACTGAGGCAGACTGTGTTATTTAAAGGCTGCATGAAAATCATCTAGGTAGATTAGCAGATCTCAGTGGCACCTGAAGGCTGATGATAAGCATACAGTTGGTAAAGCTCATATAAGATGTGCTTTGTGAGCTTCTTTGGCTCACAGACAAGATTATCAACAATCCAGATCCTTCTTTCATAATATATCTGACAGCCAGTCAGTGTTATCCATGTTGTCACTGATGCCTGCGTAGGGATATGAACACCCATCCAGCTTTTACCCCGGTGACACTGGGCGTTAGCTGGGCTACACCTTGGGCAACTCAGCGGTCCATCACAGGCAGACTGACAATGCTCACAACCAGTTTAGATTATTTAACCCAACATGCATGTCTTTGGACTGTGTGAAGAAATCGATGCTGGCCAGTGGAG
Source organism: Etia nguti (assembly GCA_015106755.1). Lineage (NCBI taxonomy): Eukaryota > Metazoa > Chordata > Actinopteri > Cichliformes > Cichlidae > Etia > Etia nguti. The sequence goes on along the minus strand of VUQG01031630.1, from coordinate 5,894 downwards.
AACAAGGAAAGTCCAGATAGAAAAGAAGACCACTGCTGCACCGTGTCATCACTTATATACACAATCTGATGCTAGGAAAAGAAAAGCTGATGTTAGGGTAACTCTAATAAGCAGCCGCCCACATGGTTACATCTCCATGCACCACCACGAGCCTTCCTGACCGTGACTCGTTGGACTCGAGCTTTGACGAACTCGACGTTCATCTCCCACTGAAGCGGCAGCAGCAGCCAGAGGTCCGGCTCGGGATCCCAGAACCTGCAGATATTCACCCTCTCCTGCACGGAAACAGCAGAACGAGATGGGGGACGAGGAAACACGATTCTCTAAAGACAAACTCACATGCTTCTGAAACTGCAGAGGATAGCTAATGATAAGTGAATGGAGCAGTCCAGGGTAGGCTGGTACACAGTTTACACGTCAGCACAGCACTATAAGTGGTTACTCCTGCAGTGCAGTGCAGACTGAACTGTCTCAGCAGCAGGTACACTCACAGACTTTAATCTGTCATCATGTCTGTGAACGCTGGGGATTCTTTGACTTTTCTTCTATCGCCGACAGCTTTTACTTTTCTGCATCAACATTTGTAAAGGCTTTCACAAGTGCAGGCACAGCAGTGCTTTTGTTCATCTCACCACGAACATGTAGGTCATGATGGTTCCTCTGTCCTGGACGTAGATGCTGCCGATGTGATCGTCCTCCCAGACCGTCGGCTGGCTGCTGCCGTGAGTCTGCAGCTGACCGGAACCCTGAAGGAAAGAGTGTTTGTGTCCCGTCATCGCTCTCAGGCCTCTCGCACATGAATAACACTTCTCAAGGACTCCAGTGTTACCTTTTTCCTCCTTCTTCTGCTCTTAGCTCACAATGATTTTTCAGTTCATTTAGTTTTAAGTTCAAGGCATTTTCAACTTTGCAAAACAGCAACTTTTTCCATCACTTTAACATGAAAAGTTAAATAAATGCAGCAAATCAGGCAACCCTGCTGCACCGAAGAGCGTCATAGCAGACAGACCTCATTGCGTGTGGTGATGAAGTGCCCCTGATTGTACCACTCCTTTGGAAACGGCTGCAGTTTCTGGAAAACACAGAGCCAACAGTGACATCACAAACGGCTGTCATCAGAAGTTTCCATCCTCGCATCGTGGGCGTGGATGTTGGGTTAATAAGAGCACAGACTCCATCGTCTACATTCAGTTTTGCATCACGGACATAATCATGCTCATCAGCAGTTCTTACCTGAGACTCGTCCACGTAAACTCTGTTCCCGTGGTGACTGAAGCAGCTGTACAGCGTCCTCTTTTTCATGGAAGAAACTTGTGCAGAGACACTTCTTCCGCAGTTTCCTGATATTAACACAGAAGCTACTCACTGCTCAACACTTTCAAACCCTACTTTGGTGCAAATGCATTTTCTTTCTGTAACTGCAGGACAGTCCTGCTGACCTGCTGTTGAAATGACACTTTTTTATCCTAATGTTGCAATATCTCAGGATTAAAGTTAAAGTTGTTTGCACTGACAGAAAGAGCACATTAAAAGCTGGCTGTGAATAATCAGTAATTAGGGAGCATTGCAGGCCCCTAATTACTCCTGCAGAGGTCACACCCACTCACAGATATGAGAAGACCAGCCAGTCCTGCGATAAATAACATAACAGAGCCCTGACCTTCATCTTTCAGCGGGTCTCAGGTAACTGTGACAGTTATGTTCTGTCACCTGAGACTGGGGGGAGGACCAGAGAGTCCCATCAGACATTACATCACAGAGGATCAGTGATGGCATCATAACAGCAGCTCTGAGTCAGGGAAATGATCAGGACAGATGTTTAATGTTAAAAAGCTGCTCACGGTCACAGCTGGATCCACCACCGGCTGGGCTGTTTCCTCCTCCTCCTCCTCGTCTTTTTTCCTCCATCACTCTTCACAGACTGCACATCCACAGTGTGACTCTCAGCTTTGCCTTTCTTCAAATCTGCCTGCTAACACACACACACAGTGTTGTGTGTGTGTGTGTGGACCCCAGTGGATACAAACAGTGTGGAGGAAACGTTACCTGCAGGGTGTAGTTGCTCCCTCCTGCAGGTGTGGAGGCCCGGGTGTCTCCAGGCTCAGCCTCCCGGGCTTCCAGCTTGTCCAACCTGGGCTCCTCACTGACAGACGCTCCGCTGCCCATCACGACATCCACGTACTCAGAAGCATCCAGAGAGCAAAGGATACAGAGAGGGAGCTGGCAGTGACATCAGCCCAACAGGTGAGACACATGGGTGTGTTTCCTGTCATCTCTGAGGACGACTTAAAGGGGTTTCCTTCTCATGTGCTCTTTTTAATGGTTTTTTTATGAAGGATTTAAATTTGATTTCAGTATTTATCATTTGACAAACTGCTGGTTTATCAATCTGCTGTTGGTCATTTACAAACTCATTTCTCCAAAAAGCTGCTGTGAAGAGAAAATCTCCAAAGTTTAACCCTCAGTGTTCCTGCTCTGCACTGCTGAAGATCAACACTAGAGGGCAGCATCAACACACTAACACACTGCAGGGAACACGACTCCTGTTACTCATCCCAGAGAAGGCCGATGGCGTTAATACGGGAACACTTTAGATTGTAGAGCAAATGCACGTGTTCAGCCCTTCATGACCTGCCCACAGAGACCGGCCCTGACCGTCCGACAGGTCTCCTTTCTTCTGCTTTGTTCCACACGAGTAACGGTCATTTAAACTTGTTTTAGGGTTAATCTCACTGTCGTGACCTCAGTCAGCAGTTTGCATCCTTCACTGTCGCCCAGGGGCGTGTCTAGAAGGGGGCGTGAGGTGGCACCTGCCCTCCCTGAAATCTGATTGCTCCCTTGGGACCACATTGGGCTAGAGCACTGCTCCTCTTTTAGCCCCCACCATGTTGGATGAGAGAGGAACATTTACTCAGGTTTTATGTACTTTTACTTCATTGAAGTATTTCCACGCACTTTGTATTTTGAGTGAAATTACTGCATGATCGATCAAGCTGCTAAACAATATATTAGTAATTAAAACCATCATCAGCTGGAACATTAAAGATATACACATCAGTAAATCTATAATTATAGCCCAGTAACATCATCATATATTTAAATACACAACCACTCATCTATTAGGCTACTTAAAAAGATTATAACTTTTAAGTAAGTAAAAAAATGTATACTTTTTTCCACTTTGCAGAACAACCATCCATCACAAGATTAAACTCTCATGCAGCGCCACTTTTCTAATGATAACTCTGCAAAAGTACACAGGGCTGAAAAGTGTGGTGTATACACCACACTTTTTCACACTATTTCTGATTAATATGCGGATTACCTGTGGCCCTCTCATCCAGGGCGTGACTGCTCAGAGGCAGAGAGGCTGAGCATGTGCAGAGGAGGGAGGGTGGAGGATGAGGATGGAGCTGCCAGGCAGGAGGAAAAGAGGAAGCTCTCAAGGGAGATTCATGGCTGTAGTGAAGGAGGACGTGCAGAGGGTCGGTGTGACGGAGGACGGAGCTGGAGGCAGACGATCTGCTGTGGGCACCCCTGAAGGGAATTTATCTGCATTTACTTCCACAAACAAAACACACGAAACCATCCTGATATCAGCACTGTCGCCTCGTTACGCTGCCAACCTCATTTCTAAGCAAACACAAAAGAGTAGAGCATGTCTGCATGCATGCTGATTCAGCGGGGATAATATTAAAGAAGGAAAGAGAATAATTGTTTGAAAGTGAAAGAGGATTCCTGAGAGCCTGACTACAGGAAGTTACTGATGCTCAGACTGTCGTGGGGGAGGAACCCCTGACTGCCTGCTTAATGTGTCCCCACTATACTGGAGCCAAAGGCACACTTATCAGAGGGCGAACAGGCACGTCCACGCAAGTTCACCCCAAATCACACACGCGCAGAGCATCAAGCCATGAAGCCGTTTGAAATCCGCTCGTGTGCCACACATTTACCACAGTGGAGTGGTGGGAGTGCTGTGAGGTGTGCAGCTGTGCAGAACTCGTGCATGTGCACAAAAACAAAAGTGTACCTGTGTGAGTGGAACAAGAGCAGTGAGTAGTGCTGCAGGGCTGGTGTTCTAGCCCCGCCTCCTGCTACGCCTGAAATGAATGAATTTAGAGCAGTTTGAAGCCTGAGCTTTTGACTCACATGGATTATGTGTACAGGTGAGCTCATTATCAGAACTGTGGCCATGTTTAATGTGAACATCCACCACGGCAGCGGAATGCAGAGACATGAAAGAGGAATAAATATATGTGAAAGGTTTACCCTCTTATATAAACTCTGGCTCTTGCTGATTTATGCTGTAGACTTTCTCTTTTTCAGTGTTCGGCTGTTTTGGATGTGTCATGAAATGTGCTTCCAGAACACGCTTCAGGCCAGACAAAGTGTGAGCAGCTGGTGATCCCAGCAGATATACTGTATCCCAGTCTGTGAGCCACGGAGCAGTAAAATCCTCGCTGATTGCTCCTTTTAAAAGAGGTGGACGCATTTCTTCTCCCGGAGGAGCCGCCGGCTGTTCTGGCAGCCGAGTGTCGGGTCGAATAACAGCGGGACTCATTGTGCCTCGGCTCGGGCTCCACACCGCAGGCCAAATTAAAAATGACACGCAATGAAAGAGCAAAGGAAACGAGTTTCCCCCAGAGAACAATCTGGAAAATTACCCTCCATTCACACAGACAGGGAGAGTATTGACAGAGTGTCACACTCTCTCACAGCCAATCAGCTTTTGTTGCTTTCTATAAGAGCGGTCTCGGAACATCTGTTTCTCTTCAAACGCAACGCCTGTGTCTGCATGGAGCTCAGAGACACCTTACTGGAACAGGTGCTGATGCTCATCAGGTGACCTAAAGCAGCACTGCAGGACAGGAGGAGGAAACCCACAGCATGTTTGTCCTCATGTAGCACTACGTGTAGCACTGTGACTTTAATAAAGTCACAGCAGCCATATTATTGTTCAGGTAATCACATTAAGAATGATCCAAAAGGCTCCAACAGCACAAACACGGTCCAGATGTCCAGACAGCTAGCAGCTACAGCCGCCTGTGTCGCCATCCACCTGTCAGTCAAAAAGGCCACGCCCCTAATGATGCAGAGGTCAGTCATAAAGAAAAACTGGCATTTAAGAGCAAAACAATTTATCAGGCTGTAAACATGTTTATTTCTACTGTAAAGTTTTAATTTGGGAGTCTGTGGGGACCGACCAATGACCATAGAAAACGCGGAGCTCCGCAAAAATGAAGCCAAAATGTCTCTATCGCCCCCTGGTGTCTGGCTGCAGTATAGGTCATAAACCCCGCCTCCTCCATGTTAGCAGATGGGACTGGGGTCAGACTAAAATATAAAAAATTCTCCCCAGATAAATTTTTTCCAGAGATGCTTTCTTTGATTATCAGTAGGTTTCATCATGCTGATTATGTTCAAGGGGTCTCCTTTCTCATAAGTTTGATTAATTGATGATTAATTACTACCATGATGCTGTTAAATTGGGGTGTAATGTCATCATAACAGCTTTGACTGGCAGCTGCAGTCATGGAGAAACTTGCGTATCTCTGTTCGGGAATGGCAGATAGAGCGGGGACGCTGAGAGGAGGTCCAGCGTTTATGTTACAAAACCGCACCGACTGTTTCAAAGTGACAGCCTGAGGTGTTCTTCAGTAAACTGGACTACCCGACAGAAGTACCCGAGGCCCCGCCGCACTTTTTCGGTAAGTTAAATGTGTTTGTAAGCTAATCCGTAACCACCGTCCTTAACTAGGTCCTGAGACCTAGCTAGCCAAGATGAGCACTCGGCTGTCGGGGAAACGTGTTTTGTAAAGTTCGTTTAGCTAACCCGTGCAGGTGAATGAATTTACCCTGACTAAAGAAATCAAGAGAAACGCACCGGGCTGTTC
>VUQG01031629.1:2211-22926 GCA_015106755.1 Etia nguti | reverse complement strand
TTGTTTTTTTTTTTTTTTTTTTTTTTTTTTGTGTTTTTTTTTTTTTTTTTTTGCTCTCAATTTTTGTGATTTTGTGATTGAATTGCTGCTTGTGCTGCTTGATCCTGCTGCCGTTACCATCCATTTTTGTTAATTTTATCCATTTTCCTTGGTTTCCCTCCTTATTTTGCCCTACATCCATCCATCATCCATCCATGTTGGTCGTGCATCGCAGCCTGCTGCTGGGGCAACCAAACCAAGCGCAGCTGCCAAAACGCGTCCAAGCACTGCAGGTGCTGGTGGTTCAGCTCCAGTCCTGACTAAGCGTCCCGTATCCTCTGTCACCACCTCCACCCCCCACACTACAGACAAAAAAACAACCACAGCTAAAGCACCTTCCACAACAGCCGCAGGGCCTAAGCGGCCCTCCACCACTTCTGCCAGCCGCCCCATATCATCCTCCACCAGCACTACACGTGAGCTTAAACCCAAGGTAAGTTTTAGCTAACAGGAAGCCGTCAGGGGCAGCAGCCTGCTCAGTTACACAGAGCAGCACAATTGACGTCATCACAATGGATCCTTCCCAACACTTATAGGAGGAATAAAATCACTTCAAAACATAAGACAGGTTTAGTTTTAAACTATATCCATATTGATCAGGACAACAAATGTCTTACTTCTTCTGCTTTTTCTAACTAAAGTTAGGATCAGTGCTACAAAGGGGGAGTTGGAGTTTCTGACAACCTTCTGTTTCCCCCTTGGTCATGAATCTTTGCCATCTGGTCTCTGTTTGCATGCACAGGCTCACAATGGAGACTGCGACAATGTAAATGCATGTAAAGTTTGTGAGCTGGAAATGCAGGAAAAAAGCCAAGAGGGTTAAACACGCTGAAACATTTAGTTGTGCCTCTCCTTTCAATGAACAGGGGTGTTTTACTGTAGCCGTCTTTGTTATTATATGAAAATATGTTGATACATATTCAGACAAACACACAAGTGTTTTTTTTATAATAACTATACTGATATTTACTTGGTTTTTATCCACCGTGGCAGCTGCAAACATCCAATTATATGGAATTGATATTATGTCAGGACAAAGCTGTGAAACTGCATTTCTTTTATTAGGAAAAACTAACCTTTCATGGCTAATGGCTGCTCCTCCTTGAGCCTGGTTCTGCTGGAAATTTCTTCCTGTTAAAAGGGGTTTTTTCCTCCCCACTGTCACCAAGTGCTTGCTCATAGGGGGTCTTCTTGATTGCTGGCCTTTTCTCTGTATTATTGTCGGGTCTTTACCTTACAATATAAAGCGCCTTGGGTCAAATGTTGTTGTGAGTTGGCAATAAAATAGAATAAAAATGAAAGTTCCATTTATTGATTGGCCTGTCCACTTTTATGCCTTGTTCCCCTAAAAAGACCAGTCAACCTTCTGTCAGCCTCTTCGGGTGACCTCCTTAAATGTAAACACTGTTACGCCACCAACAACATATTAAAAGCCTTAATTTAGCTGCTCAGCACCCAGGGGTGCAGAGTGACTCAGTTCAGCATGATCAGCATGTTGCAGGACGGCTCAGCTGTATGTGAAGCGAGGTTAGTGTCATCTGAGGGTTACAAGAGGCAAACACGCTGCTGAGTGAAATGTGTAATCATCGTTGAGGGCTTTGGACTCGGTCCATATCTTCTGTCAATTGGGGCAAAATCTTTGACCTGAATTTCTCAGTAAAGCCAACGAACATTTGCCTGGACTGATGACAACATCCAGGCACACTGAAGATGCTTTGTGACCCAATTTGCTGCTGCCTGTTTGTTTTGTTGATTTGATATGCTTGCCCATATTCATTAGTTTCTTCTCTCTCTTCCTGGATGACATGTTACCTCCCCCAGATTTATTTTTCTCTTTCTTTTCAGACAACAACAGAGAAGCGCCCCCTGGTGACAAAGTCCAGCACTGCCACCTCAAATCAAACAGGTTCTGCCACCAGAAACACATCTGCTGCCACAGCAGCCAGTAAAACCACTGCGCCAGTGCGCACAGCAGGATCTACTCGCACCACTGCCACTGCTGCAGCCAAAAAGCCTCTGGGTATGTGTGTGGTTTTCTTTACACTGTTTATTTATTTATTGTGTTGATAGATTACACGATTGACGAATGTTTAAACATTTTCTTTTTAGCCTCTAAGACAGACAGCAAACCAGGAGAGGAGAAGAAACCCAGCACTCCGAGGACTTCAACAGGTAGAAACCACTACAGTTTCTGACCTTATTAGACTTTTACATTGTTGGTCATAAGAGCAGAGCTAAACAGTTTTTATTAAGTCTAGCTGAGAGTATTAGTTATATTATATTGGGCTGGCACAGAAGCCTATGTCTAGTCTTTTTATTTTCCTTTGTTAGTACATGTGTAAGTACATTTTTGTTGTTCGGTCATTCTAAGACTTGCAGATAATACTTTTAATAATAATAACAATACATTATATTAATAGGCGCCTTTAAAGACCCTCAAGGTCACCTTACATTAGTGCAACAACATAAAAACATAAGGTTAAAAAAAAAAGAAAAAATAGACTAAGACGGAGTCACAATGAAGTGTATGCTGATAGGACTTGTTGGAGAAAATAAAGCTCGAGGACTCATACGTTTTTGCTTAAATGGTCAGGTGTGATGGGGAAATGGTTCCACAAAAGAGCACAAAGGGTTGACCGTAACTATTCATGGGCACGCTTTAGCTCCACCCATGGTCATAGGACCTGCAGTAAGTATCTGCCTGTGCCACCTTAAAGCTACCGAGTTTTCTGACATGTGACACAGACAAATAATACACTCCCACTAGACAGCTGAGTGCAACTTGCTAGTACTGGCTTGGGTTCCATTTGGGTTACAGCGCTGCCTTAATTCTTTATGGCATAGATTCAACAAGGTTCCCATTCAGCTGGAAACATTCCTCAGAGATTTTTGTCCTTATTTAGATGACAGCATTTGTCTGCTACACATCCATAATACAGATCTCCTGTTCCACCACATCCCAGCTCAGAAAGCTAACGCTAAGAGCAAAATGTGCTACCAGCTATGTCCTGAACTGTTACTTTGATGCTTTGATGTTGTTTAGGCCTGTTGTTAAATCCTGACCCTATCATCTCAGGCTCATCACACCAGGCAGCGTTTTTCTGGTCTACTGTTGTACAATCTGTTTGTGAGCTCATGTGAGCTGTAGCCTCCGTTTTGTGTTCTTGCTGACATGAGTGGCACCCGGTGTGGTCTTCTGCTGCTGTAGCCCATCTGCATTTTTCAGACCAGTCTCTATAAACTCTAGGCCAACCCGTCTGGCACCAACAGCCATGTCAGGTTCAAACTCACATTAGATCATTTTTTTTCCACATTCTGATTCTCAGTTTAAACTTCAGCTGGTCATCTTGACCATATCTGCTTGGCTAAATGCATTCAGTTGTTACCATGTAATTGGCTGATTAGATATCTGCATTAACAAGCTGTTGAACAGGTGTACTGAAGAAAGTGACAGCGACTGCATATATGTTGTCAGCTGGGGGGTTGACACTGTGGTGCAGTGGCTGCCACACAGCAAAGACATGGACATTATGTTCCTTTCTCAAGATGGGATACCAGTGCAACTCAGGAAATAATGATGTTAAAGTATTGCACAGTCCAGTGTAAATACAGACAGTTGTATTGCAGTTGGTATTCATATAATCAGGGAAATGATCCTGTGGTACTCCACAGTGCTCCCCTCCATCTGTGCCTTCTCTTTGCATATATTTCTCTCCTATTTCTTCTTCTCTGTAATCCTCTCCTCACGTTTCCTCAGTCTGTCTCTCTTCCTGCACATTCGTGGCTTTTCTCCTCCTGTTGACAGAGTAGTTTATGTTTTGGCAACAGGAGAGCTGTCAGCAGGAGTGTGACACCAGAACGCGCACATTGTGTCCAACCGTGACAATGCTGGGTAGGCTTATGTAGAGGGAGGCTTTACTGCTGAAAGGCTCTGGAGAGTTAAAAACCTTCACCACAGCAGCCTGTGGATTACTGTCCCCCTTGCTGTTGACAGGAGTTCGCAGCTCTTTGCTGATGCAGCCTCAGCTTGTCTAATCTGCCAGGGTTCATGCAGAAAGTCAAATTACTCTTTAGAAACATGAAGGCGAGGGGGAGGATTTCCTCCGTTAAATATGTCTTAACGGGAGCCGGAGATATCCGACAGGCTCTCGGGGAGGACTGACAGCAGGACACGTGGTCCAGGATGCCTCAGCACTCTGAAAGAAGAGTTGGCATACAGTCCAGCCCAAAATATGTGAATTGACAGATTTTAATTGGTGCAAATGTTGCGCTGCATCAGTGCAGGCTGGCTTAGGATGCTGGAGCTAAAGTGTCTTTACTCAGAGAGGATTACAGCACTGAAAATCAATGGTGTTTGAATATCTCCTCTTTAAAAGCGTGTCTTTCACTGACTTCAAGGATAAGTATGGTGCCTATGTACTAGACAAAAGAATGCAGATGGGTTCATATTTGATATCTTACATTTGATGTCTCTTCTTGCTCCCTGTATTTTTTTCCCTTTTTTGCACCGCTGTATATTTTTCTGTAATGTTAATTTTATTTTTTTATGTTAAGGTTGATAACGGGCAGCGTTGTGTGTTTGTTATTACCCTTTGTGCATTTTTGAGAAGACGTGGAGCAATAATGTGTAAACTCTTAGTCTCCCTGAAAAGGCATCTTTAAGATGCTTAACAGTTAGTTTAACATCACTGGAAATAACTTGTTTATTTTCTTGCCAAGAGCTTTACATTAAGAGCTGTGCATTAAATATGGTGGAGGTGATTATCCTAGCTTAGAATAAAGACAGGAAGTAGGCTTTTAGCAGTATTTATACACTACTGCTCAGAAATTCCGGGTCACCCAGAAAATGTCTCATTTCTCAAACGTTTATTCATTAAACGAGTAATTAATGAATTTTAATTCACTTGTTTGTGAATTGAATCTGAAACTGAAAAGACCAGTGACCAGAGCTGTGTTTTTAGTCACAATGGGAGCCCTGGGAGGAGCTAGATGACCTGATGAAGCTGTTCTAAAGTTTAGGAGTTGTATCTGCCAAGTCCCACTTAAATCTAAGTGTCAGTTGGGAATTTTGGCAGCTGAAAGGCAAAAGGTCTGAAAGCTAACCTGAGGTGTGATCAGTAGAATTTTAAAACTGAATACAGTATAATAAAGTGATGATAAGCAAATCTGTCATTTTTTTTTTTAGCTAGGTTAGCTGTTTAACTTCTTGGTTTATTCTTCATGATAAACTAAGCTAAGATCCATCCATCCATCCATCCGTCGTCTTCTACTTATCCGGGGCCGGGTCACGGGGGCAGCAGCCTAAGCAGAGAAGCCCAGACCTCCCTCTCCCCAGCCACCTCCTCTAGCTTGTCCGGGGGAACACCAAGACGTTCCCAGGCCAGCCGAGAGATATAATCTCTCCAGCGTGTCCTGGGTCTGCCCTGGGGCCTCCTCCCGGTGGGACATGCCCGGAACACCTCACCCAGGAGGCGCCCAGGAGCCATCCTTGTCAGATGCCCGAACCACCTCAACTGGCTCCTTTCCAGTTGAGCCCCTTCGATATGGTTGAACTTCTCACCCTATCTGTAAGGGAAAGTATCCGCGATCTCGTTCTTTCAGTCACTACCCACAGCTCGTGACCGTAGGTGAGGGTAGGGAAGTAGATCGACCCGTAAATTGAGAGCTTTGCTTTCACACTCAGCTCTCTGTTCACCACGACGGACTGGTATAGCGTCCGCGAATCGCCTTATTGTGGTGGAGGGGTTTGTGTGTTCCAGGTATCCCAGGGGCTATTTTGTCCGGGGGCTTCTGCCTTGGATATGGCATACCCACCATATTTTATTTTACTTTTTCCCCACTTTTTTTTTATAATTAAATAAGTTGCTATCATAATGGTAGACAAAGAGATCTATAAAGCTCTGTATAATTATTTTCTCCCTTTAGCTGACTCAAGCAAGCCTAAGACCACCACCACCCGCAGCACTGCTTCCACCACCACCACTGCCTCCCGCACACGAACCACAGCAGCCAAACCAGCAACGCCATCCTCCTCCACAGGCACGGGGCCAGAGAAGAAACCTCCAGTGCCCCGCGTCCCACGGGCCGCCTCTTCAACCACAGCGAGCACCGCTTTCAGGAGCACAACCCGCCCCGCCACAGCCACAGCTCCCGATGTCCGCAACGTTCGCTCCAAGATCGGCTCTACGGACAACATGAAGCACCAGCCCGGTGGAGGGAAGGTAGGTCTTGCTGTGGCTTCTGCCGCTGTATGAGTTTTGGCATGTGTTTTCTGACACCGACTGCACATGGACTAACAGGAAGTGGACTGTGCAATCTATGATTTCGCATCTGACACTGACTTCTTTTGGGTTCCTACCTGGCTTCACAAAAAGTCATCATCCAAGTACAACCCACTAAAAGCCTATTAGCTCAACAAATGAAATAATGTGGTCTCCATAGTTCTGCTTCTTCTCTTTTATACTGTCTTTGTCGTTTCGCATGGGTTTGTCGAGTAGATTTCTCCGATTGCGTTCTCTGCATGTACATCTACTGTCATTGCACACGGTCTCTAAACGCACAACTTCCATCAAGGCTCTTTCGAAAGAGCATGGATGTCAAAAAAGGTCTGAGATTTACAACATTGGTCTTATGTAGTTTTTCTGTGAATTTCAACAACGTCTAACTCACCAAAATAACTGCTAAGATATGAGATCAGGGGGTCATTGCTACAGGAAGTCTAACATTTAGTTGATGGACAAAAAGCTGTTTACATCTCTTGATTCATTTGCAGTAATACAGAAAATTGAAAGTCTTTCAGATAACTTTTTTAACCTTGTATTAAATGATCATTTGAAAAAATGCCATTTAATTAATTGATTCTGTTGTAAGATATAATGCCCTGGTTTCACAGTCTAATGGTATAAATGAGAAAACAGAGCTCTGTACTGATGCTCCAGTAGTGTGGAGTTGATCAGGTTGTCCATGATGGAGAACTGTTTACTGGCTCCAGTCTTGTGAATCAGCCTTCTTTTTGTGCATGTACAATCCACTCTTTCTTGCTCCCCTCCTCCTTTTTTTTTAAACTCGCCTCCATGTCCTTTGATTCCTTATCTTCACTGTCGTACTTACAAACAATCTCTGCACTCTGACCATCCCCTCCTCTTCCTGCGTTTTTTTTTTAATGAGGTTTTGTTGTTGACCCTGCGTGGACTTTTCTCCCTAGGTGCCACCTTCCTCTCAGAGCAGGGGTTTCATCTCCAAAGAAAGCAGCCAGGGCAAAGTGAGTTCCCTCTCCATCCTCCCCACCATAACTGCTTACTTTACCCTCTTTTCTGTTGATATATTTTCCTGTTGCCTTTTCTCTGCTTCTCATTTCTATTAGTTGTTTTTTTAATAACTTGACCCAGTGACCAGGCTAGGCAGTACTACTGGATGCTCTTACATTGTAAAGTAGCCCCAGTGTTATGATGACATTTGCACACACAATTTCATATTCTTTCACATCAGTTTCTCCCAACATGGACATCAGCCATGTCTTTGGCTAGAATGAAGGGATTATTTATGGTTAATTTGTAATTAAATTTGAACCCTCTGCTCATTAATTAACCAAGATAATTAACCGTGGCCTGGGGTTTGAAGAAGCTTGTGAGTTAACACAAATAATACTAGAAAGCTGTTAAAGCTGAATCACTGATGATAGCTGCTGATTCTAGTTATTTTGTAATGCAGAGAAGCTCTGTTTGAAGAAAGCCGCTGCTCTCCTAGTCTTCTAAATCTTTTGTTTGTAGACTTTGTTCAAAAATTCCAAATGTGTTATGATCCATACACCATCCAGGTAGTCTAAATATATTTTTCTCAGGTTCATGCCACACTAAAAACATAGAACTAACATGTAAAGTTATATAACAATGTAAACAGACACAAAATAATTTTGCATTAGAAAAGTGACAGAAGCACAACTTAAATAAATTATTCTTGACTTTTAACTTAACTCATTTAAATGTTAACTGTTAACGGGCAGTCCGGGTCACTGAAGTCCAAATAAAGATTGGAGTAGTCCACGGATATAGTCACCTGCACTTGATTGGTACATGTGATCATTACCATAGACTGTATATAAAAGGTGGACATGGCTAGTGTGGGTCCATCCACTGATCAGTGGGGGCCATAATTTACAAAATAAACACCATTCTGTATTTATTAGGACTTTAAAAATAGACGTTTAGAGCATAAGTTCATCAGGAACTTGCTTACTGAGCTCACAGATGAAGGTCGTTTCCCTGTTTTCTCCAAGACTGCAGTGCAACCAAACTACTTTTTGTACCCAGACACACTTACAGTACGCACTGACTTTGCTTTTCAGACCAGAAAGCTACAGACGTCATTTGTGGAACTTTCAAATCCAGCTTGTTGGTCTTTTTCTTTTGTCTACGTCTTATTGTAGATCAGAGTGAAAAAACAAATAGAAAAACACAGCAAAAAAACACAAGTTGAATAAAAAACAACAGTAATAGAAAAATGCAGCAAAAGCTGAAACAAATTAAATCACAAAACAAAACACGAGTGTTTCTTGGGACACAAAACAAAATGAATTGCATTAATTACAAGTAAAAAAACAAATGAATCAACAGTCAAACATGCTTAATAGAAGCAGAGGACTCATCGGTGCTGTGAGGGAGATGCAGGTAATGTGTGTTTTAATGATATGTTTCACATAATACTGTAGATACATGTTCACTTCTTGTTAGCTTGTCACTTCTCGTGTCCCCAGAAACGCTTCTGTTTTCTTTTGTGATTTTGTTTTTTAGCTATTTCTGCATTTCTTCTATTTCTCTCGTGATTTATTCAACTTCTGCTGTGTTTCGTGTGCTTTTGCATTTTTCTGTTTACTGTTGTTTTGTTAAGGTGCAGTCTATTTGACCTCTGCGGGCCACCGTACTAAACTAATTTGAATGCAAAATATGTGTGTATATATGTATATAATATATGTCTCTACCCTGACATATTGTAAATAATATGTGTGTTTTAATTCTCAGTGTATGTTTAGTTCAGCTGTTCTAACCAACACGTATGCCAACGTCTCCAT
Organism: Etia nguti; assembly: GCA_015106755.1. Lineage (NCBI taxonomy): Eukaryota > Metazoa > Chordata > Actinopteri > Cichliformes > Cichlidae > Etia > Etia nguti. Next base: position 13,820 of record VUQG01031629.1, on the reverse strand, counting down.
TTAAAGAGTTAAATGAGGGTCCAAGACATTCATCTGAACAGGCCCCGGTGTCTATATGTTGTGCTGCATGTGTGTGCGCTTTATAAAACAGGTTCGGTGTGCTCTTTGGGGCCTTCAGCTGTGCTTTTCTCTAAGTTCGGGTGCTGTATTTCAATCACTATTTAAATAGCAGCAGTGCTGAACTACCCAGCTATGTTTACCTAAAATAGTGTTTGTAGCCAGAGAACCTCGCTCCCGGCTTCTATCCTTTCCTTTCTAACCCTACCTGTGATGGTGACTTCTTCCTCCCTGCACTTTCTCTTCTCGTTTCTGCTTCTTTTCTACTTCACCTCTCCTCTATCATCTCCTCCCCCCTTTTCCCTCGCCCTTCTCTGCTCCCCTTTCCCCTCTTGCTGCTATGCTGTGTCCATATAGGTTCAGATAGTCTCCAAAAAACTGGACTTCAGCCACGTCACATCTCGCTTGGGCTCCAAGGACAATATGAAGCATGTTCCTGGTGGAGGGAATGTAAGTACTGTCTGGCCCACAACCAGAGCCCACATATACCGGCCAGTTAGTCTGATATTTTGAGCCCGTTAAAATGGCTAGAATGAAGGGAAGGCCAAAGATGAAATGTTGTACTTCATCTCAAACCAGTTGAGTAAACATAACAGGAGCACAGTGTAAAGAAGAGAAACGTAAAAGGTGTACGTAACGTAAATGCTGCTCTTGGCTGGACTTGAAAATGGAGCGTTATAGTGGACGGCATGCTGGCCAAGCTTAAGGCAGAAGCCCTTCCCCAGAACCTGCTTCACACTCCCGCTCGCTTCCTTAAAGTTGTCTTGTGTTGTCCTGCCCTCCCACTAACATACTAAACCCTACTCAACCGAACAGGAGCCTCTGCCCTCTGATTGGCTGTCTTGGTTCTGTAAAGACAAAATCAAAATCACAATCACAGAGATAAATCTGGGGGTTTCTGGTTTCCTGCAATGATGCTGTGCCAAGCTTCTTCTTTTAGTCTCTGTCATGGTTTCGGCACAAACATATTTCACCAAAAAAACAAACATTTTTCTACAAAGCCGCGGATTGGTCATTTCCACAACATGGAGGAGGAAACTTGAAGATATGGTTTGTTCAGTGTCACTGTTTGTCCTGATGCTGGTAATTCAAGGTATAATCAGGACGTAAAAAGGTTTCTTTTTTCTGAATGGTACTTTTATTCAACCCCAGTCGAGCATTTTTACACAAATCTGTGGATTAAAGAAGAAACATTTGTGACATTTAACAGGTGCAGATTCTCAACAAGAAGGTGGATGTCAGTAAGGTGACGTCAAAGCTGGGCTCCAAGGACAACCTTAAGCACAAGCCTGGTGAGCTAAAAACTGTGTACTTTGAGTTGGCTGTCATAAAACAACCCAACCATAAATCAATACATAAGCACTATGGGTTGTATTTGGTTCGCCCATGCTCCTGACTGCACAAGCTTGCATCTGTTTGCATGCGTGTATTGCAGGAGGCGGAGATGTGAAGATCGAGTCCCACAAAGTGAACTTTAGGGAAAAGGCTCAGTCCAAAGTGGGCTCCATGGACAATGTGAGCCATTCACCCGGAGGAGGAAATGTCAAGGTGAGATTACGAGCCACAGCCCGTCACATGCACGTTGTGTTTACGTCCCTTTGAAGTCTGAAACAACAATTTAGATCCGCTGAACTGTTTTTGATCAATCAACAAACTAAAGAGGAATCAATGAAAACAATGAACACTTGTGTCTTATGCTAGCTACAACTTCAGTCATGAGATGACTGGCTTTCATGAATAAAGACAGTAGGGGTGTAACACAACGTGGCATTTACAGTTTAATGTGAAGTACAATTTGTGAGTCAGAGTTTGGTTCATTTTCAATACAACAGAAAAAACAAATAAATAATGTTGTTTTTTTTTTTCTTTTTCTTTATGTCCAAAAATGGCCTTAATGGCCTTTATCCTTACATTGTCAGCACTAAAACACTGTCATCCTCTCAGTAAGAAAAAAAAGAGAAAAAAACTGGAGGTACTTAAGGTCATCTTGCTTTTACAAATCCATCAGCTGCACAACTTAAAATCCATTTCAGAATCAGAAATCAGAATCAGAAAGGGTTTTACTGCCAAATGTTGAGCAGATTTACAACATTAGGAAATTGCTGCGGTACTTTGTGCGAGACATACGATAAGACAAACACTTAAATAAAAATGAAAAAGTGCTAAGCAGATTGATATATACATGAATGCAGGTGATGATCAGTGCAAAAATGGAACAGGTGTAGAGAACACAATACAAGCGATCCGTTTATTAGGCTGATAGTGATATATATGTGATATATGGCTTAAAAGATAAATTCCAAAGCAAACTGAAAACAATGACTGTCAAAACACAACTACACTAGGAGCTGAAGACTGTAGTACAGTATATGACACTGCTGTGGGAGAAGAAAAATTGATTTTACATCAAACAAACACTAATTCGTTCATCCATCCATTATTTTACATTCATCTGAAGTCAAGTCATAGTAGCAGCAGGCCAAACGGTACTCCAGAGCTCCTTCTCCACAGCTACACTTCCCGGTTCTTCTTAGGCCATCCTGTTTTCAGCTTCACTCTCTCTGCTCAGCAACAGTCCATCCCACATTATTGCCGATCCTGCAGCAATCCACCGGCCCAACAAACGCGCCATTTTCTGCAGACCTCGTGAATAACATCCCATGATACTTGAACTCTCTTGTTTGGGACATCTTCTCTCCTCCAACCAAGACGGAGCAATCAAACATAAATTTAAGGGACAGGTTTCTACAAATAGAAGAAAAATAGGGAGACAAAAACCATTTAGTGAAAAGAAAATCAATTGTACAACCTCGTATGCATCTTTTTGGCCTTGCTCTTTCTCAGTAACCTTGTGAAAGGCCTGTATAAAGGCCATCAGCAAACAGCTAGAGATTTATAAGCAATGATATGCTCATAAGCATTGTTTCATGAAAATGTTTTCAGGATAATGGGTGAAGCTATTATCCTCCATTATTATGGAGCCATAATGCTATGTCAAATACTGAAGATGTATAACACCACACTGGAAAATATGACTGTGCCGATTGTCAAGTTAAATTATTCATTTTATCAAGTAAATGTAAAAACACAAGACTATAATATAATATAATTCAGAAATGCAGAGCTTGGCAAATAAAACACAGAAATCCAGTAAAATAAGGGAAATAAGTGAATCAAAAATGCACAGAGTGGAAATCTGGATAAAATCACAACAAAGAGCATTTCAAAAGAAACAATACTGCAGACAGATAAAAACCTGAATGTTATTCGACTTGTTTTCATGATAACCATTAAGAGGCTAAAGATAAAAGTTAAAGGGGGCTCTAATAGTTAATGGAAAACTATTCCACGGTTTAGGGCATATGACTTAAAACCCCCATTTTTAAGTTAATGTGTTGAATGGAGAGCAGGGTCTAGCCAAAAGACCTGAAGAATCTGGAGATTGAATACGAGTGAGTAGTTCAACACGGTTGTGATCTGATATGTTTTTAAAATAAATAAAGAACCTTAATATCAAGAATTAGGGAGCTGTGCTATCTCTGTGATACAAGCGAGGAGTCTCTCTGCTGCATTTTGAAACAGATGCAGGTCAAACTGTTAACTGATTCTTACACAGAGAGAATTACGATAGATAGGTTGAGGTGAAGGGAAATAACAGCTAAATCATTTATAAATAGGGATGATTTTAATTTTTGCATGTCTTACACAGCAGAAGGAAGTATTTTATCTATTTAGTTAAGAAACAATGCAAATTGGAGACTGATAATGCTAGGCAAAGGGAAATCTGATGGAGCTCATTACATAACGTAGGCTGTGTCCCAGTGAAAAGGTACACAAAAGTGATGCAATCAAAGGATTAATAATAGGCTGATAAATCAAAATGCATCATTCTTGGACAGCTGATTATCTCACCATTTGTAGGAAACATCACACATGCCATGAGATTGCTACTCAGGATGTTCTCCAGCATTCCAAAGTTAAAACATATGCATTGATAATCTTTGTGATTAATTTAAGATTTGGGATGCTAGAAAAAAGAGAAATTCATCAGATTCCGTTTTGCACAACACAGCCACAGTAATTTCATGTCTCAATGTTGAAGGACTCAGCAGGTCAAAATGGTGAGTCTTGCCTTGGTTCTAGTCTGCTGTAATGTACCCTTGATTCCACTTTCACAGCATCATCTACTGCTTTATAAATTCTTCAGCTCTTCATTTCACTTCCAGATTTTTTAAGCTTTGGATCATGTAACTATCATGCAACCCTTGTCTGACATCTGACTTCCTGAACTTTCTTCAGAGAATAGAGTTGAAGATTGTTTCTTAAGTAGACCGAGGCATCTTGTGAAGTGGTCCCTGACCTTCCTTTACAAGGTTGCTAGATGTGCTTCAGGTGATGAAAACTTTGTGTACACAAGCATAAATCTTATTACTTAGTGTAAACCGCATATAAGCTGAGCATTAAATTATTAGTAAATGTGGAAAATACTAAGGATGTGACTCATGATACACATGAGAATGATACAGACAGATGAAAGGGCTCAAGAGATATGAAACAGAAAAAAAGAGAGGATATCATAGATGCAGAAGGAGAGGTTGAGTGAATTATTTTGGCAAGCAGAGATCACAGACCTCAGAAAGCCTCAGGACATTTACCTAATACACACACTGATACTGCGGTTTGATGGAGGAGAGGGATTTTTTTTTCTAGATGTGTGCACATGTCTATAAGCGTTCACTAAGAAGGTGATATCATAGTCACAACCACAGCCATGTGGGTATATTATTAGAAATGTTGCACAAAAAAGTTTAGTTTTTCACTGAAAGTTGATACCAATAAAATGTGCGTGCAGATTGAGGGTAAAGGCATTATAATAACTTACACCTGTTAATTTACGAACTGTCACATAGAATTAGACTAAGGCTTTAATTATTGTTCACACATGAACAGAATGATTGTTAGCATACGCAACAAATTCATTCTTAAGTGGATACCTTAGTTTTGGTCACATTTTTGGTTAGTTTTTGGTATGACAACAAACAAAAATCTTTAAATGATATTTTTGCCATACCTTAACTGGCCAAAACACAACTAATCTTTTTAACAGCCAATGCCATTTAATGTTGGACTATTAATAAAACCTGCATAACTGCAAAATTAATCAAAAATAAAGAGATGCCCACAAAGACGAAACTGATAATGATAATAAAAATATTAACAAATTCAAGTCACAGTCTTCTGCTCATAAGTGAGATCAATTTACAGAAAAAACCTAAGAGTTGACTTAAGAGAGACAGCCTGTCTAGATCCTTATTTTCCATTGTGAAATTAAACAAAAAGCCAACATTCATCTCTAACTGTTTGTTATACAGGGCATCAATCGAGCACAAACATTCTGTGACATTTTTTCCATAACATCATAACATGTCCAGATGAAGGCGCCTTTATGTTCAAGTTTCAGTGACTGTAGTGTATAGCTTTATGTCAAATGTTGCACTGAAGTAATATTCAAGATTTGAAGAATAAATTTTGCTTTGGTAAATTGGACATAGCACTATGAATACAGGCCATCATATTAACCAAGCATAAAAACCTGCCGATTTGAAATGTCATTCAAAAAAGGGCATGTCATAGATTTTTTTTTAAGCATGGTTATTTTGTTATAGTGAATGGGTTTCAGGTAAAGAGTGGTTGGAATTGGTCATTCTGTACAATACAAAAAAGAAAAAAAAATCTTTCTAAAGGTGACAAAGTTCAGCTTTTATAGTTTTTGCCATGATATGATTAAAATTAGGGAATTGAATCAAACTGTTCTGCAGTGGTTGCAGAGAGATTGTTTGTTGCAATTATCAGCTGGACAATAATGAGTCAGTGTCAATGATCTTGAATAAGCTGTGGGAGGGACCTACAGACAGAACTGGGCATTGGTACATAGGGAGACTGCAAGTTTTACTGATTGGGTTCGGAATAATAAAATCTCTCTCTCTCTCTCTCTCTCTCTCTCTCTCTCTCTCTCTCTCTCTCTCTCTCTTTCTGTGTGTGTGTGTGTGTGTGTGTGTGTGTGTGTGTGTGTGTGTGTGTGTGTGTGTGTGTAACCGCCTACCCAAATACTGGAAATCGGAACAGTAAACAAGTCATTATATATTTAAATAGTGTGTGAGCTGTGAAACTTCGCCAGGAAATTTTCTGGAACTATACAGAACTGCCGTTGATTTCCAGAAAGTTTACACTTAAAGATTGCAGGACAAAGTAAATGACATATTTTACATTCACAAATAAAAAACTTTTCTTCTTTCTTACAACATACAAAAAATACGGAAATGTCTTTTTGGATCCATAGTTTGTAAAGGACACCATCTATATTATATGAGCATATGAGAATATTTAAATCAGTCACCCTTTATGCCACCTTATGATAAGACTAAAGAAACATATTTCCTTAATTTTAACTCTTCACATTAGATGAAGTTCAAATACATTGGCTTAGTTCTAACCCTCAGCCTCCAAGTAGATGCACCTATTGTGTCAATTTGATGCACCTATATATGGTACAAATTTGAAAATCATACATCACCTCGTTCTCTAATTATTGTGTTCACAAAGTTGGGTATCCAGCAATACCCCATCCGCCTCTTATGGGTGAGTGGTAAAAATGGAAATTACTGACATAAACTACTACATCCATTTTTTCCCACTTATCCAGTTCTGGATCATGGGGGAGATGTTGGGGGACATGTTGCCAGTCTGTCACCAGGCTGAAAGACAGACAGTCATTCACTCTCACACCTATGACCAAGTTAGGATCACCAGCTAACCTAACACACAAATGTTTTGAGTGTGTAGAAAAAAAAACAGTACCCACACAGGCATTGGGAAAGCATGCAAACTCCAATCAGAAAGACTCCAACCAGGCACGTGCATGGGGGGGGGGGCTTGAGCACCAGCCCCTTTCCTCTTTGGTGCCCCAAGTGTCCTTTTCTTGAGGCATTTTTTTTTTTAATGTGTGCGTGTGGAGTCCTGCCTGTGCCCTTCAACAACAACATTTAACTATTAATCCCAATTTTGCTAAATAAAAGGATCTGTCTTGCATCAGTCACATGATGACCATTGCTCGACCTTGACGGCATAACGCGCTGGTTAAGAGCCAGGAACGAGCTGACAAAGAGGACGCGCATTTTTTTGCGCCTGGGTGGTGCGGAGCTGCAGTAGAAACACGCAAATTAACGCAAACTGATACAACAAAAATTATAGCACACAGGCTTATTAGGTTATTATGTATACGTTGGTCAGTTGTCTTGTGGCAACTGACGAACTGAAACAAATGAGCGCGCTGTGTGTGCAACAGCCAGACAAACATTACCTGTCCTTTAATTAACTGCAAAAGTAGTGCTGGTCATTATGTGCTAGCTAACTGGGTAAGGGTGTTAGAGGTGTGTAGCTCTGCCCACCGTTTTAGGGAACATATTTCATTTTAAAGTAAGTTACAGGGCTATTCCCTGCCTTTCTAGATGGCTTATATTTTACTAAAAACTATCTAATATCCACATAGTTAAGGATTATTACAATTACAATATTAAAAGATACACACACTGTATTTTAAAAGAAAATACATTAAGAAACAGATTATAGTAATTTATATTTGAAAAATGACAAAAATGCTGATTTGACAGCAGGAAAATTATTGTATCTCTACAGTTTAAATATTTTATTGGCTTTCTCCCTTACACAGAGTGGATAGTCAAACAAACTCAATCATCATAAATACATTATTTTATATTTATTACTTAATTTCTTTTTTATTATAGCACTAGGAATAAATAATAAAGGAAGGACTCTGGATCAGCACCATGATGCTGATCTCTATGCGCAGAGGTCAGGAGAGAGCAGGCACGTGCAGAGGGGGGCAGAAGGGGCTTGAGTACCTGCCCCTTTCCTGATGGGTGCCCAAAGTGCCCTTTTCTTGAGGCAAATTTTTATTTATTTATTTATTTTTACTATGTGTGTGTGCGTGTGGAGTCCTGCCTGTCCCCCTCAACAATAATATTTAACTATTAATCACAGTTTTGCTTCAGTCACACGACTACCATTAACCAATGATCGCCCTTGACGGCAGAGCGCGCTGGTTACGAACCGGGACGAGCTCGCAAAGAGCACGCGCATTTGTTGCCGTCTGAGCGGTGCGGAGCTGTAGGAGAAACACAAATTAATTGGGAGACGCAGACTGATTCAACAAAAACCAGTAAGTAGCTGTACAGCGTCCACTGTAGTCTATAGCACACAGGAGTATTACGTTATTATTGTAGCGATTGTTAAAGATTGACTATATCTGTGCACTGTTGTTCCTTTAAGAGACATGTTTGGTTGTGCTGCAGAAAAGTCAGTGACTGTGTGCAGGAAGGGGAGGGGGTTGTTGTTGTGTTGTTCGGAGCTGAGGGGAGTTGTTCTGAGGACTCTCATCGGGCTTAATGGCCCGTTTTCCTGTGGCTGTTCAATAAACCGTGGTGAGATCAAAACGTCTGGTGCTTGAGACATTAGTGAATGTTACATTATATACACGTTTGTAAACTGTTTTGTGACAACTGACGAACTGAAACAAATGAGCGTGCTGTGTGTGTAACAGCGGGGCAAACATTAGCTGTCCTTTTATTTCGGTAACTGCACAAGTAGTGCTGGTCATTAGCTGCTAGCTAGCTGGGTAAGGGTGTCATGGGTCTGTAGCTCTGTCCACTATTTTAGGGAAAATATTTAGTTTTAAAGTAAGTTACAGGGCTTTTCCCTGCCTTTCTGGGGGGCTTATATTTCACTAAAAACTATTAAATATGCATATCCACATAATTATGGATTATCATAATTATGATATCATGAAAAAATACTGTGTTTTAAAGAAAATACATTAAGAAACAGATTATATTAGATTTATATTTCAAATAGGACTAAATGCTGATTTTACAGCAGCAACATTATTGTATCTCTACAGTTTAAACATTTAATAAGCTTTCTGCCTGCACAGAGTGGATAGTCAAACAAATTGAATCATCATAAATACTTTTTTTTATATTTATTACTTTTTTTTTTTTTAAATTTTAATTACTTTATTATTATAGCACTAGGAATAAACAATAAGGCAATTATTCTTGATCAGCACCACGATGCAAACTTGTGGCCATAGTAGGCTGTATACAGTATTCTGGAGAAGGTATAAAATGTCACTGTATGTGCATGTGTGTGTGTGCGTGTGTGTGTGCGTGTGTGTGTGTGCGTGCGTATTTTATGTATATAGATTTTTTAAAAATTATTACTTATGATATAACAATGTCCAGACATGCCCTGTAAGGACATGAGAAGGAAACAGTGACAAAAGGAGCTGTGTGAGGCTGCTAAAGACGCTGGAATAAAAAGAGCACAGGTCACAATAACATATGTACCAGTTGTTGCATTGCAGAGGTATTCCAGTATAAAAACAATATATAACAATATAAACACACCTGCAATGTTTTGGTTCTATAACATTTTTCTATTATTACTTTATTATGGATTAGGTGCAACAGTTTTTGAGTGTGGTTAATTAAACGATAGATCAATGCAATAGCAAATTGTGCCTTGTTCTCAGATTCACAGCAAGTGGAGAGTGATAGATGAGATGAGGAGATGGAAGGAGGAAGAGAGGCAAAGAGTGAATCGCAGGCAGAGCCTATTTTATTTCTCACAGTTTTGTTGCCTTATGGTTCCAAGCGCTGCCACCAATCTTTGCATTTTATTATTATCTCATAACACTTGTTTAATCAGCTACCATCTCTCCTATGGATTTTTTAATGTCTACATTCCCAGATCAACACAGCCCTGCCCTCCAGCACTATCAGCAGCAGGAGCAGCAGCAACCCCTCAACAGCAACATTGTACTCATCAGGTAAAACATAGGCTACGTTTGCTTTGCATTGTCCCCACCTGATGACAGTGATATGGTATGATGCAATTCCATATTAGATTCCTAAAGAATGTGTGTTGTTGTTCTTCAGCCTGGTTCTATGTGGCCCTTTTTAACTTTGAGCACCCGCCCCTTTAAACATCTCTGCACAGCCCTGGGAGAGAGGCATAACAGTGAGTATCTACAGCCACCTGTAACAAATGGTGGAGGCTGTGTCATCACACAGAGTAAAACAGAAACTCCTTTGTGTGCATCAGCTATCACATTATCCACGCCTCTCTTATGTTTGATGTGTAGATTGTATTCCTGCAGATTGGTCTTAGTTTGTTTTGGGGGGTTTTTTAGCTAGAAAGTTGTGTTTTGTTTGTTGTTTTGGCTTCAGAGACCCTGACACTTCCCTGTGTTTTATTTTTGTCCTAATTGGTTGGTTTGCCTTAATCGTAAAATAAATGGTGTTCTACTGACGTTAACTATACGGTGGTTAATAGGGTTTTTTTTCACTTTGTGTTACACCCCATCCCAGATAACACCTTTGCATTTCAGACAGTGGTGTTGGAAATCTTGGAATTATGAATACAGAATAGTATTTCTGATCAGTGTCTGATTTTGATCATCTGGAAATAATCTGATTAGCATTTTTTTGCACAAGGGTTTCAGTAAGAAATTATACAATTCTGTTTCCTCTGAAGTGAAAAGCTTACCTTACCTTAGATATTTCCTGTCAGCTGAGGTATTTCACTTCAGTCAGCATTTCAGTGCATTTTTTTAATGCAGCTATTAAAAGGGACATTGACAGCGTTGACACTGTTGTACACTGACTGTTATAAAAAGACTAAACCGACTGTTAGACCCACAGTAGGTAGTAGGTAATAGTTACTAAACAGAGACTTCCTGCTGTAATCTCTGTTGGAGATGTTTATGTTGTCCATTCTCATCAGGGCTTGAGCGTGTATGCGTGTATACTTAAATGAAACCTATGCATAAGTTCAATAAAAAATAACTTTTTGGAGTCTCTGTCCTCTGCTATGGAGCTCCAACAGAATCTAGTCATCAAATAGTGTATCACTTAAACTCTGTATTTCATGTCATCACATAAATCATGTTCAGTTACTTCAAATGATCTCACCTTTTTGAAATAAGTGACTGTGTAGTTGCCATTTCCAGTAAAGGATGACATTCTTTTTTTGGTAGGTTTACACTTTGCTTTTAGACCCTTCACTCTAGCCTGTGGAGGAGGTGGTAACACCTTGTGTGGTTTCAGAGCACCAGGTTCTGAAACCATGGCTGAGAGCTAAACCAACTTGTTTCAGACAGTGAATGAGCTGAGCAGCCGCAACAAGGCCCAGTATAATACAAACAAGGAGTATTTGGTACTGTGAGTCATGCAGACCTTTTCTAATAGAGTCCGTAAACAAAACAATGGAACTGGAAATGAGCATCGTAAACTCAGTATAAACACAATATTTGAGAAAATGTTGAGATTATTTCACTAATGCATGTCTGCATGTCCAACTCCTGGTGTTAGATGAAAGATTAACACACACACACACTCACTCACACACACACACACACACACACACACACACACACACACACACACACACACACACACACACACAAAAATTGT
>VUQG01031625.1:14641-42986 GCA_015106755.1 Etia nguti | reverse complement strand
AGTACTGACAGCTTGTCAGTCCTACACACACACACACACACACACACACACACTCACACACACACACACACACACACTCACACACACACACACACACACACAATGCTGTTAGAAATCACTGATGAATTCCCTTGGTTGAATTATTGCAGCTGCCAGTCAAATTCCCTATTATTCTTGTGAGCTTTGCTGTTTTTTTTCAGTAGAGCATTTGTTTTGTGTGGGTGGACGAAGAAATAATGTTACTTTTTCCCCCTCTGTCTTCTTTGTTTGTGTTCCTGATTTACAGTGAACTAAACTCATGCCATCTATATTTCTTTTACCAGCTTCCACCCTACATCGAGACTACATGCTTCTTACTTGCACCCTGTAGCAATGACGTGACAATGTTTATCTGTCTCTCCACTGTGAGCGGGTCATGTACATTTATGAATGACTGTACATGCCTGAATGCCATTTTATTCAAGCTACCTCTCAGGAGTTTGCTTTTTTCGCATGGTGACACTGGCCCATGGCCCCAGGAGACCCTCCATGTCAGAGCTCTTACTATCTCTGCAGATATATACATTATTTAACAGGGTTTTTTTCTTTTATTTTGAAAGGGTCACGCCATAAAGAAGTATGGAAGATGGGAAGTTCAGCAGTGCGTGAAAAGCAAGTTTTGAGAGCAAGAGGCCAAACTATGCAGCTGATCTGCACAATAAGGAAAACAGATACATGCTTTACAAACAGATACATGCTTTACAAACAGATACATGCTTTACGCCATGCTTTATGTAGGTTCTCTGCGTGTGTAGAAGACTGAGATGCTTGTCAGGAGTGTTTCAGGAATGTTAACAGAAAGAACTTCCCAGGATCCACAGTGCAGAAGGCTTTAGGTTTCAATCTCATAGTAATTAGTATGCAGCTATCTAGTTTATATTGTGCTGGCCCCAGTAAGCTATGTTAAGAATGCTTAGCTAACAAAAATGTGCTCAATCCACCTGGTGTAGTTATTCTGAAATATAATGTTAGTTGCTCTAATTGAGGAAGTTAGCAAACACAAAGTCTGCTTTACTGTGCGGCTGTCACTGGTAGCAGGCACAAGTAGGCTATGACTTAGCTATGACTTGTCATCACACCAACATCAAACTGGTCACTGGATTCGCCTTTAGGATCCTCATTACCCTCTGCTAAGCTTATGGCTTATCTTCTCGGTCCTGAGGGTGATTTATTAGGAGTGTGGACACTGCATTTAATCAATAGTTACTATTAACCTCTTCAACAGCATGTCTTTTGTGCTATCTTCCTCCCTGTGGCCCCAACAGGCCAGGCTAATCATCAGGCTAATCATTGCCAGGCTAAGGGTGGGGCCCTGGTTCTGCCCTTTAAGGTGACTGCTGTTGTGATTTGGCATTGTATAAATAAAACTTAATTAAAGTTTAATTAAATTAAATACCTGAGTTTGGGGTCTTCATTAAAGATAGGCTATAGCACTGATAACAATTTGAGGTCAGTGGCTACTTTCTTACAACAGTGAAACCCCACCAAAATAACGAGTGCTGTTTCTTAGAGGAGGGAAGATGGGAGAGGACAGTTTAGACAACAATGGTTTGGATGATTTAAAGAGCACAAACAACCTGACTGGATGCCTAGCAGAAGCAGGGATGAGGGGTTGTTGCCCAGTAAAGGTGGGGTTGTGAAGCTGTATGGTTTATTAAAATATGGCTTGTGAGCTAAGTGTGCCTGTGCAGAGCAGGAGATAGAGCCATATCTCAGAGTTCCAGTTAAAGAGGCATGATCAGTCACTGCCACTGGCTCGACTACACTGCCAGAACACACAGCTGTTGGCATGTAGGTAAGTGGGAGATTTTGTGTGTTTGTAAGCATTACTGCTTGTATTTTTGGCAGCATTTGTATTTTACTCTGGCAGAAATATGTGGCTAACCATACTGTTATTGAGAATTAAAGCATCTCTTGAGAAGGGTCATGAAAACAAACCTGGTAGTCGGAGGGCTGAGTTCAGAGATGGATTCTGTTTGTTTCCTGCCGTTCCATACAGTATCTGTAGCAGAAATGTAATCAGGGTTATGTGTGCCCTCTGGGGCTCTTAGTGAGGGATGTTGCCATTCTGTACAGAGCAGATAGAGCTGGTTTGGCCTGAGATGGCCTGATCATTTACATTGACACTGATGACGCCATTAGCCAGCTGCCAGGAAGCCTGTCAGACATGTTTCACTAGGCAGAGCCGCAGACACCACACGCCATGTATCAGGCTTGAAAGCGCAACCTCTTCCTATCTGTTTTTAATGTTAGTTCGTTCAGCGATTTAAAGGTCAGGATTCAATGCTATAAGAAATGCACGGCATTATTAACTGTGCCAATAATGAATTGAAATGAAAGCACAAGTCTTCTTTGAAGAGAACTACACACACTTATTACTGCAGGGGATATGTCCAGATGATCTATTTGCCTAAACAAATGCCAGATAATTGCTTTAGTTTGAAGAGACAGTAAAATGACAAATATGTTTGTAATAACACTCCTTAACTGTGAACTGTGTGAACTGCTGAGGGATTCTTTGACGTTGTATAGCTGAAATATTTTCAGACAGATGTCAAACTCACACTACACATCCAATTCACAAAGTGCAGGCTTGTGTAAACTAAACATCCTAGCACCTTTTTTTTTTTCCTTTAGCATGAATGGTAACTCTTTGTTCCCCCCAGTTTTCACGTGATTCACTCAAAGAAAAAGTAGGAATCTTCAAGAGAGCACACATAGACACACACACCCCCAAAATATTTCAATACTTCTTCATGGCTATTGTGGTGCGATGTGGATAAATGCAGTGCTGTAGACCTCGATTACCTTTCCTAGTTATGTCTCAACAAACAACAGGTACACTCAGCACTTCTTCAGATTTTCTTTTTAGCAGGCAGAGATCATACGAGTCAATAGTCTGTGCAGCATCAATAGCTGTGCTCCTGCAGTATCCTTTTTATACAGAGAATTGATACTTAGCAAATGTTATCTGTATTGGAGAAGAATGATACTTAATATAATGCATGAAGTATTCAAACCGCATGTTATTATCTAAGCAATTACTGCTCCTGTCATTCCAGAGCTGCGGTTCTCTATTGTGACTCATACCTCCTTAGACGATCAGAACATAGCTTGTGTGGTTTTATTTAGTTTGAAGTTGAGTAGTGGGAGTATAGAAAACATGACACTTTGTTTGAAAGTAAAATCTAGATGATTATATGATTTGTTTCTACTGTAAACATCATTTTTATTATCCTTTCAAAACAATTTTAGGCAAAATAGAAAGTGTACACATGGTAAACGGTTGAGGTGGGTTCATAAAGTGGTATGCAGAGGCAGCAGCAGAAACTGTAGGCCTATGTGGGCTGAAACAGCTTAAATAGCACGCCCCATATAAGATTTGCAAATAGGATGTGCATAAGGGTAACGCTTATGTGGGCTGGCACTGAGATCGGCTGATCTGCCAGGATTTCTGGCAGTGCTTGACTTAGTGATCTCCCAGAACTAAAGCTATGCAGCTATGCTTAAGATAGCTGGTATCACTCATGTCTGACAACACATGAAACACCAACTGATTAGCTCAGCTTATCAATAACAGTGGACAACAGCTAGACCTGCATCTAAAGGTAGTCCTTGCCAATCAGTACTGCTACAGCTCAATGAGTTATGCATCTAAAAAACCCCAAACAAAATCCAAAACAGTTTGCATATAACCCCTTATGTCTAGTGCAAAGATGTGAGAGTAACAGTCTTCATATTTAAACCCCTGAAAGGAAGCACAGTGGCCTAGTTCCCAAACTAAAGTCTGAGTTTAGTTTTCTTCTATGTATAGAAGACTGCATGTCCTCAATTAAATTGACAGTCTCAACATACTTCTATCGCTTTCTGTTGTTTCCTTCTTCCTGTAAGTCAGTGTAAGTCACATTTCCAACACTGTAAATAGACAGTCATTTAATTACAAACACTGCGACCTTCCTAGGAGGATTTGTTTTTAATTTTAAAGAGATGAGTCACAGACTGTGTAATTTAAAAAAAAGAAAAATGAATTACTATAAGCATCAAGTTGGCTTAGACTCAGTTTAAAAATAAAGGGTTGTCTTCTCAGGGGTGGAGTGTGATGTACTGCAAGTCAGCTTTGAAAAGAGCTGAAGGAGAGGTTAGTGACGGTAACTGTGGAATCGCAGTCAAGTATGAGAGCTTAAACTAATAATGCATCACACTTAATGCATGAGAAAGGCCATAAAGCTATTTGTCACTGTTGTATGCTGCTGGTCAACTATAGCATTGGATTTATTGTATGTCTGCCCTGTGGTCATTTAAACTGCAATTAGATGAGCACTTCAGCTAATGTGTTAGGCTACGTCTTTGTACCACAAACAAATGGACTGCCACAGAGTACACAGTATATTTCGACATGTATTATGCATTGTGGTTGACCTCATATTACTACAGGTCTTCCTCCTATGGGAACCAAACCAAATGTTCTCATCTGCTGTAGTATGTTCAGTCTAAATGTAAATGGACACACTGACATGCACAATCCACGAGGCCAGCGGGGGCCACTGTCCTCCTTTCTAGCCCATTAAATGGCAGCTCCATTATCTGAACTCCATACTACACAAACATACATACAGATGACAGCAACACAGACTATAGGCACATAAAACAGAGCTCCTCGAATAGCTCCCGCCATGCTGCGGCATGCATATTTTATAACATCCAGCATTAAAAGCCAAAGAAATAAGGAATGCCTAGGCAGGCAGGCGGGTTAGCTCTATGCCCTACTTCTTTTCTAGTTCAGCTGTTTTTGTTTTGTTGCAAACATAAAGAGAGATGGACAGAGGCAGTGTTGTGGAAACTGGAAAATAAGATCGCTAATTGTGTGAATGTAGAGTTGAAAAAGAGATGACATATGCTAGAAAACACCACCATGGGACAGTATTCTATAGGTGGCTGGTTGGATTTCACCAGAGTTGGTTTTCTCGATGACCTTTTCCCCCGCATCTTTCCTCTGGGAATTATCCAGACTTCCACTTGAATGACAATTTACTGCTAAGCCCAATAACAATTAGCCGAAAGAAGCTTGGTTTTGCAAAAAAAACTGATACTCGTCAGTATATAATTGGCTGATAATGGTGTGTGTGTTTTGAGTGCATATTCTCTGTTGTGTCTATCAGTGTTTGAGTGATTACAGCACAAACTACTGGCTTTTTCTTTGTCTTCGCTTGTTTACATGTGTTGCTGTATATCAGGCTAACACCCAGGTAAGTCAACATCTTTTCCCGTCATCGCCGCCACTGTTATGCAGACACCTCACACCGGGTCACACAGGCAGGTTGTTGTGTCAGTGTAACACGCTGAGTGTTGCAGTCATCCTTTACTTTGTCCAGCTTTTCCTCCTCCCGATGGCGGTCAGCGGAGAATTGTGGGGTCAGGTAAGAGTCACACAAACACCTTCAGGACTCACACTGTTGTTCTCTCCTCCACCTCATCTCTGAGAATAAATATTTAATTGCTGCCCTCGCTTCGATTTATCAAGTGCTTACAGACTTGAATTATCAGCAATGTGCATCGTGTACATCAGTGTGGAACTTCACAGTTGGTACTGTACAAGGGGTTAGCTTGTTTGAAGTGTTTACTGTGATTGAGGCCACTCTCTTTAGTTAGTGCTTCAGCTGTGTGGCTGTGCTGCCCTTCCATCAAAGCCTGTGCTATTTTGGTTTGTTGTATTTGTTTATTGTGTTTGGTGGTTGTCCTTACATGTGGTCTTTTGCTTGATCGAGGTATCTAAAGCTGCTTCAATCATCATCCATCATGGAAAATTTAGGTGAAATTATGTGTTTTTAAGGTTAGGTCTGAAAGGTTTAGAGTTGCTCATTTTTCCTAAACCAGTGTTGGTCTTGGGCTTATGTGTGGTATTTCTAGAGCAGTGTTTTTCTGTGCCTGGTTTTGGAATTTTATTTTTCTCATAATCAAACTCCTCGTTTCTCTATATTTTGCTTGAAAACCTAAAAAGTTTGAAAGTCATTATTTGCTATGACCACCTCTTTTCTTCAACACAAGCTTTCCTTTGATTTCTTTCTCTAAAGGACATTCAAAGCTCTTCTTTGGATAATCATTGCCTTTTGTTCAATTCTCTGTCAAAATGATCAATAAATAATGTTCATGTTGAGGTCGACTCTGGGGAGGCCGATCCATGACTGATATTCTTCTATTGTGTTTTTCTACCATGTATCCTTTTACTGCATTGGCAGAGTGTTTGGGATTATTTTCATGTTGAAAAATAAAACCATTGCCAGATGCTTTTCAGATGATATTGCATGGTGGATCTAAATCTCCTGATGATGATGATTCAAACCAAAAATTTCAATTTGGATTCATCACTCCATCAGAACTGTTGCCACTGTATTTTAGTCAAGTTCTTGTGTAATTTTGGCATACCTCAGCCTTTTCTCCCTATTTCCCTTCCTTAGTAATGGCTTCTTTGGCAGCCAGCCTTCTACTGAGACCATTTCTGATGAGACTTCAGCAAACAGTCAATGGATCGACTGAAGGGCCAGATGTATCTTTCATACACCGTGTCAGATCTTTGCTGATTTCTTACCATTTCTTAAAGACAGGACTTTCACATACAGTACTGTTCCTATGCTGTAGTTTTTTTAGGCCTAACACAACTTTGGCCATCACTTCCAGTTTCCTCAGTTTTTTTAAGGACACACCATACCAAGATATGCCAAGACTTCAGCTAACAGCTCTTTGAGAATCACCTTGTTAGCACAAAAATCCTATTTTATGCCTGTCAAAGTGTCTTTGGCATTTTTCATATTCAGCTTAAAAAAAATGAAAAAAAATAACCGGTAACTTGTTCTTTAATAAGCTTTCTGTTATGTTTAGACACAACACTGTGGTTCATCCTTTGAGTTAGGTGGCTTTTTCAAGTGGAATGTTTCATATGTCAGTATTATGTGGCTCAACAGTGAGTTAAATGCTCAGTGTTCAAAAAAGAACTTTAAAAGACCATCAGAAAACCTGAAGAACTTTTGCTTCAGATCCCACAGACTAAAAATAGAAGAAAGTTTGGCTCTTTGGAAGTGCCTGAACCCTGAAGTGCAGTTATGGTGTTCTTGTTATGGATGAAAAGTGTTTTTTTTATTAAATATCTGATCTGCACTTTGCCAACATCTGTCACCAATATAGCTCTATAAAGTTATTCTATATAATGTGTAACTGTTGATGAGCAGAGTTATTAAATGTATTGTTAATGAAACAGTTGATATGGCACACTGACACCTGGGGAAATTTTAAATGGCACTCATCATCAGAAAGGTTGCTGACCCCCGGTTTAGAGTGTTTTTAGCTGTGTGACCGTATTTATTTGTTATTTTGGTTTGTTGCTTTTGTTCAGTGTGTTTCATGATTATGTAGGATAACTATTCAAAGCTTCTTGCATTCATCACAGAAGTTGTATAATTAAATGTATATGTTTCTGATCAGGTTCAGAGGTTCAGAATCATTCAGTTTTAATAAACCATTACATTTTTGAATGTACATTTTTTATACTATATTTTACAGACACAGGTATATATAAACTTGATTTGACACTGTAAAACTTAAAACAAACAGTACAGTAAACATAAACAGTGATTAGCTTTGTGTGTTGTTGGGCTCCATTATAAAGAAGTAGAAAGAGATGCATTCCAGTTTGGTAAGGTTCTGTGAAGATTAAACAGGCGGTTGGCCATCTTGGAACACCACACTGTCCAAGAGAGCTGTAACCTGGCAGCAAGAACCTCCAGGATACAAGGCCCTGGCTCTTGAGGTGTATGCACACATGTGTGTTTTTGTGTGTGTGTGTGTGTGTGTGTGTTGCTTGGCTGGCATGTTTGGTCGCCATCTGCAATCTCCAGGGATCCTGGCTAAGGTGGGCACACAGGCACACAGACAACCCAGGAAAGATAGGCGTCGCATACACGCAAGAACATGAACACTACACACTCTGCATTCTCACAGCTGTGGCTTGCTAAAGTTTGGCTGCCAGCATGTTTGCACCAAGTGAACTATAATCATACTCAATGCAAAAGATCAAAATCCTATTTCAGGGAAAGCAGGCGAACAAAGCCTCCAGGAAATTCTTTTTTCTCTCTCTTACTCTCTCTCACACGCACACACACCCACACATGTCCTGGGATATTAAGGAATGTGATATCACTGTAGGCGATCAGTTATATTGGCCAGCACACATCCATAAGATGCTGTATTATTCACAAATTTTTACGACTCCTGTGATCAGTTGAAAGAAATGTATAAAACATGAAATATAAATGTCAGGGATGTAAATGAGGGGTGGTGTTGCCAAGGGGACATAAAAGTTCATTATGAACGTTTTAGTGATTTGGCAGAGATCAATTCTTCAATGCCAGTGCCACTGTTTGAAAGTCCAGATTAGCTGTTTAATACTGCAGGTCTATTGATAGTGATTACGAGCTTAACTGAACAAAGAGGTTGGTGATCATACAAATTTAGGTGATGAGGATGTTGCCAGGACAGGCCACTCGATCTGAGCCATGTCCTCGTGTTAATCTATTGCCGCCCTGTTACCACAGATACTGGGAATCAGAGCATAAATCCATATCCAAGCCAACATTCCTGCCCCATCTCCACTCATGTTTTGTAATAGTGTCAATTTGTTTGCTCAGGTGCAAAGGGAAAGAGCAGTTATAGATCATATTTGTCAAATACACTGAAGCTGATTAGAGGGGATGAGTTGAAGGCCTAAAGCTGCTTTTCCTAATCCCGAGATTAGTAATAATAAGAGGTCTGTGTTTCTGCTCACACTCACACAGAGACAAAACAGTGGTTTTGGCTCAATCCTGAAAACAAAGCTGGTATCTGCACTCTCTCAGAACACTCCCTTGGCCACAGTAGTGACAGTCCCAACTGGGAGAAGCACAGCAAGCCAGTAAGGCTCACTGCCAGGCCAGCGTTTCCAGTCTGAGCAGTGCCTAGAAACCTGCTACTGTGGAGTCCAGTGTTGGGCTGAAGATTAACCTACTAACACAATTGAAAAAGTTCCAGGCCTTTTTCTTTCACACACTTTGTTGTGTTGCAGTCTCTCCCTCATCCAGGGTTCAGTTTTTGGTATTGGTTCAGCTTGCACACCTAAACTTGCACACAATTTTAGGCCTAATTGCAAAGCGCAGGGGGGCACTTTTCCATTGCATCATGAAAACAAATGCTACACAAATTAACAAAGGTTGCATTTAAGTCAGTGGAGCAGCTGCATTTTTTTTTTTTTTAAATCTAAGAAAAGGCCTTCCTCGCTTGAATTAGAAATGTGTAACAAAAGTAAGAAAAGTGCAACAAGACCTCACTGTAGGATGCTTTAGTGAAAAATCAGATAAAAGATTTATTAGACATTTCGAATCTTACAGTTCTTGGCACAGAAAGACAGTGGATAAAAAAAAAAAAAAGATTTCAATGATCAAGACAAATACCAAACTGAAATACATTCACAAGCAAAGAGAGAACCAAAGCAGAGAAAATAGAAAATACAATTATCTGTGTCTGTTTGACCCTGGGGAATTCACAGTATAATGCCACTGGATCTAATTCACTTGCAAAAGAGTTGAGCAGGATGTAAAGCACGATTCACAGTGGACTCAGACCATGAAAAAGCCTCTTTTCCTCCAACCTTTCACACAGACAAAAAGCTGCTGCATCTCCACTCCATGTGAAACTCGCGGCTTTGAATCTGCATGTGGGACAAAGGCGCCCAGGCTAAAAACAAACACTCAGCATGAATAAATATATACATTTGCTTTATACTGAGGATCCTTTCATGCAAACATTGCGAGAGAGGGATGTCCAACATACGGTTGCAAGGACCGGCTACTTGCTTGACATCAGAGGGAATTCAGGGGAGTGCATCTACGTATTAATGCATTCTTTTTAAAAACTCCTACTCAGTGGACCATGAATTGAGTCTTTTCATAGGAACCCGTCTCATACTGGTGTGAAATGAGGTGAAAATAAGCAGACTTAAAAGAGACAGCTTTGCAGGAAGTCTTCTCTGAATGTCTATGGAGGTTTGCTGAGGTGACCCAAACAAATCAGCTTTTGAAGGGAGTCAAGGGTGAATTCAGAGCACTGGGAAACAAACACACATGCAGGCAACGCTCGCTGTCAGCGGATATGCATGTCAGAGCTAGTGCTGTCATTTTCTCATTGCAAGGCTTTCCTCACGTGGTTCTCTGCCTTCTGGGCCCTGCACTTGCAGGGCTATCTAGTCCCTGGACTGCCAACTGTAAGCACAACATACTACAGTCTGTCAGACTGATTGTTATGCACACACAAGGCTCACCAGAAAACACTGTCCTACTTTTCAACTGAATTGTAAACTCAAAATACACAAAATATTCATGACAATAAATAAATTCTGAGGAACATAATAAACTAAATGGCACCTCTATCTGCAGCAGAGAGCTGTTTTATGGGAGGGCATCTGTGTGCTGCATATTTATCAAAGTGACAGCAGGCATCAGGGATACAGGGGCTCCAACATAACCACTTACTCACTAATGGCTTACACAGCCACGGATCATTATCCCTCACAGCACAGCACAGCACAGCACAACACAACACTGCACTGCACAGCACCATGCTGCACGGCAACCCCCTCAGTCCCAGCATTACATTGGCTTGACTGCAGTGTGAAGTGTGTAGGAGGCTGATTAGATCTTTTCCCAGAATGCTTCCTGAGTTTCAGCATCAAAATGTTTGCAGGGATTACTCGTTAGTGTAACAGTTTGAAGCTACCGGTCTTTCCTGTGTTTCCAACTATATATTTTGAAATGCCAGGATTAAAGGCTCGATTGATTTGTGGATACGGTTAAAGTAACAATGCAATAACAAAGTAATTACTCAGATCAGTGGATCTGAGTGGATCTGAGTGGTCAGATAATCAGATCATAAACAACCCAACAGTTTATACTGCTGATCTAACCAGTTTTGCCAGTTTGTTCTAAGAGCAAACTTAAATATTATTCTACCTGAAGACCGAGTGCTTTAATAGTTTTCTGTAATTATACTTTCCCCACATGATACGTAGCAAATTTCTTAGATTTAATTCTTTGTTCTTCTACCTGTCCTACTCGAGAGCACCTGTCGGATCAGCCATCAGAGCCATCCAATTCTTCCTTTCTTCTTCCCTTCAGCAAAAATCAACCACTGAACTGGAAAATGATTATAAGCATGCAAGAACACAAGGTGAAACTTTCAGTCTGAAACCTGTGACGGGTGTGCCTACCGTCTGAACAATGTAAGTGTTTCTGACATGACGAAGAAGGAATGTCTGATACCATATGTGTGGGAATGTTTTGTTTTAAAATAACTAAAAGACATTTAGAGTGAGGAGGGGTGGTGGGGGCACTTTTAACCAAGATACAGGAGTTTCATCTGGTATAAGTTTTATGTTTGCATGGGGTCCCTGTGGGTTCTCCGGGTTCCCTTCACAGCTCAAAGACGTGCAAGGGTTAGGTTAACTAGCCGTAGTTGTGAATGATTGTCTGTCTCTCTGTGTTAGCCCTTCAGTAGATTGGCAACCTATTCAGGGTGTACCTTTCAATGTGTGACAGGTGGGGGGATCCAGCTCCCCCACAACCCAGGGTTGGATAATTGGAAGAAAACAGATGGATCATTGTTTGCTTTTATTTTCACTCACAGTTATGTTAGGCACTATTTTTTTGAGTGATCCGAGACTATCATGGTTGAAACACCACTTGAGCAGACTAAATTTCTAATTTATCAGGATACCCTTTTGTGTCCCATCTAAACGAAATAACACCAGAATACAATTTAGTACAATACAAGGTTAATTTTAAAATGTTATAAAAACTGCTTGCCTTCAGAAACCACAGCCTCAGTTTCTAGGTGAAGGGATCGTCTCATAAAAGCTTTGACCTCATAACTAAAAAGATTCCTCAATAGATTCAGCTCTAAAACTGTGTTTAAGTGTATCATACAATAACATAATAATAAACAACCATAAACCTTGGACAGCTGTAGAATACAGTCCACAATACACAGCGTGAATGTTTTTTTTATTTTTTATTCTCGCTTCCCTAGGAGTATTAACAATGCACCACTCCAGGCTGTCTCTCACTCTCACGCAAACAGCTCGCACTTGACAAATCCAATCACACATATGCACGCATCCTCAGACAGATGTCAAAGCAAGCACTTAGTCATGGTTCTTAGTCAAAATAGAGTTTTCACTGAGGGCTGTAGTAACTGTCATGTGACTCTGTTCCTTTTTTCTCTTGTTTTCATTTGTTTGGTAGCCTGTGACTGACTTTGAAACGTTCAATAATACCAGCTGTATCACTGAATACATGCAGACATGCAAAAAAAAAAAAGACAAAGAAGCTGTATTCAATAAAAAATATTTACAATTTTTTACAGATGCATTTAAAACAAAAGTAGTTTCTGTTAGTTGACGGTTGAAATGCTAAAATACAGTCGCGAAACTGTATTGTTTTATACTATAGGTAGGTGCCATCTCAAACTAAATGTCAGTCTGTTTTAAACTCCACTGTTGTTTTTCCCCCTTCGTGGGTAAAGGGAAGTATCAACTGTGAACAAATACAAGTAAAAGAGTGACGTGCATGAACAGAGATAATATAATGTAGCTGCTGGAACAAGTCAAAGAAAATTCATGATGTAGCCATAGAGCCACTTCAGTTCATTTAAGCAATTTTATCATCAGGTATGAAAAATTTGGTACAAGATGTTCCCTGTAGTTAAAGTTTAAAAGAAAAAGGGTTTGTGGACTATTGGAATGAAGAAAACAGCTAATTTTGTCTATTTACTGCATCACAAAAGCTTTAATGTTTCAAGCACACCTGCTGTTCATCAAAGCAGATGGAGTTGGATGGGACTGACCAGTCTTTATTTACTCTTTAAATATGGCCTGATCTTCATCTAATTTGCAGTTATAGGCGAACACAATCTGACTTGACTAATAATGCATAAACAGTGAGCACACTGAGTAATTTCCTATTGTTTAGGATACAAAAAAATAAAGACATTTAGTAACTCGCAGATCCTGCTGCAGCAACAGCCACCCTAAAATGTTTCCTGTAGGTGCATGTGAGACTTGCAAGGCAATGAGGAGATTTGGACACATTACTCCTATAAAAACACACATATTTCTGGGATGTTTTGATTGAACAGCAAACTTCAGGTCATGCTGCAGCATTTCAGTTGTGGTAATGTTAGGATTTGTTATGACCATTGTCAGAATCTGTGTTTTCTTCAACAGCTCTGCTGTTTATTCACTTGCCTGCTTGGGGTCATTGTGGTTTGGCTCAGCCTCAGCTCATGGGCTGGTGCCATGAAGTAAAATTTCTTGATACAATAATTCTGTGCTCGTTCCCTCATTGACTGAGAGGTGAAGAAAAGCAAATCAGACTGCAAAATGAACGCTCCCGCCCCCTTAATTTAATTATAATGAAACACTATTATTCAGACTTTTAGTACAAGATTTTAAAGCGTAAGAACATAAAACCCCATTATGTTACAGATAACACAAGTAGAGCCGGGAGGCAGACAATCTGATAATTATATAGAAAGTGAGTCAGTCTCCAGTATTTTTGCTGAAGTGTAAAAAACTGGGTACTTCCT
Organism: Etia nguti; assembly: GCA_015106755.1. Classification (NCBI taxonomy): domain Eukaryota; kingdom Metazoa; phylum Chordata; class Actinopteri; order Cichliformes; family Cichlidae; genus Etia; species Etia nguti. The sequence goes on along the minus strand of VUQG01031625.1, from coordinate 29,285 downwards.
AGGGTTTGACAACCTCAAGAGTCCAGGCAAACATGATATCCATGGGTAAGGTACATTAAAAAATAAGAAATATGAATACATGTAAGAAACACCAACATCTTATATAAGCTGTGTCCTTTATACAGGCCACAGTACACTGTCATATTTTTTTTTTCTAAAGAATTAAAAAGAAATATATCCAAAGATAGTTTTTTAAGGCCCTGTAACTTCACTGACAAATGCTTTTGGTGGGCTGCTTTGCTCTGAAAATCGATGACCATGTCTTTGGTTTGTGTAGCATTTAAACTGAATTTAAACACATAGGACCAATGAAAACGGAGCAAGAGAGCGAGAGAGAGAGAGAGAGGCAGTGCCCATCTGTTTGCTACAGGCAAGATAAATAGTGATGGATTCATTGTTCAGTCAATTAGAATTCAGGGAGGCAGAGGGGGGTGGGGGTGGTGGTAGAAGGAGGGCCGAAAAGAAAAAGAGAGAGCGTGGCGTGTTGAAGAGCCCCTGTGAAGAGAGTGCGATTTCACGGGCCAAGTGTGAATGGCTAACACAGCTGAGTGAGGGAGGTGAGAGCATACCCCGAGGTGAGAGAGGGATGTTCTGTTGGATGAAAGCCGTGGGTTGAGGGGTGACCGGGGGTTAAGGCCGAGGAGCTGAGCACGGCTGGCACTCAGACCACGACTAACATTTTTCCCCCTACATTTAGGAACCCAAACAAATTTGGATTGTAATAATAAAAATCTTGTAAGCTGAAGTGTCTACGTAGCTATAACTGGCTAATTCCTACATTTTTCTGAGTCTACCTTAGTTCTAACAGGACAGCAGGTAAAATGTCCTGATGTCATTTAATTTTTTTAAACTATGGGAACATAACTAGAAAACTCTAAATAAATAAGCCCTACGGTCCTGGTTGCTGTTTCGAACACTAAGGAAGTTAAAAAACAACAGACTGAGACTGAGTTTTACATCAGTGTCATTGGATCACAAATCAGTCCTTCTGCTCGACCCTCTCCAATTAGCCTAAACATTTTATGTTATAAACTTTGACCATTTATAAGTATTGCTATGAAATTTTAGCTTGATGCATCAAATACTTTTCAACATATATTTTTTTGAAATGTGGTAACTCCGCCTACTTTCAGGTCTTTTTTTTCACACTTAAATCTGAGGCCATGTTTAAACATGTCTAAATGTCTAAAAAAAACCCAAAAAACTATTAAATGTTAAGAAACACTTTGCAAAATAGAATTAATCTTTTTTCTTTTTTTGCACATCTGAGGCAATGTTTAAACATAAATATCACCAAACCTATTTAAAATAAATCTATAAATATAAATATAAATATAAAGCAGAAGAAGATGGATGGATGGATCTATAAATCTATTCAAAATCTTTAAAATTAACCAGAATGTATAATTTGGGATATATACATAAAAAACGTATTATGTAGTTAAAATGTGATAGATATTTTAAGCTATCCTGTAATATTCCATATTTGCTGATTTGCTGATGGAATGATACATGAGGAAGTTTGAAGAGTATGTATAAGCGTTGTAAGACGATGGTGAGGTATGCATTCAAAGCAATAAATGGTTTTAAGGTGTGATTACAGTAAAAGTTGGTTCTCGACTAATTCTTGTTTGCAAGGTTGATCGACAGGCTGACAGATGACATCAGGGTCCTGATGGACTATGATGAAATCTGGGGGATAATGGGTATCACGAGAGCAGGATACTAAAGATAATGCTGCAAAGCATGAGGAAAAATGAATGTCCAATGAGAATGGGGAAGGTGAGAGAGAACATGGCAAAGAACCAATGCTGAACTTTTCATTTACAGTTGGACATACACAAAATGATTGTTGTTTCCTCATCACATTAAAAAAAAATCTCATTTAAATCTCCTCGTCTCCTCATTTTAGTGAAGTTCAAATGCAAATGCCTTCAAGCGGCTTCACTTTTTGATGTCATTTCAAGTTTATTTCCAGAGCCCAGCATCTTTGGATAAACTGAATAAAGAAGCATTTGGTCCCAGAGGCTCAGTGCTCTGAGGAAAGAGGAAACACCAGAGGAAACGGGGACTAGGGGTGAGCAAGAGGGTGCTAGAAGACGATGAGTGTTTCTGCAGGAAAGACACTTGAAAGAGTGAGAATGGCAATGGGATGCTGAAACAGAGAGAAATAACAGCCCAGCCCTGCCTCTGACATTTCTGCCCGCCCAAACGACCACAGCAGGAACATAACGATATACGCCTCCCTGCGGGGCCACTCTGTTTACTCCTACTGCTGTCCTGCTCTGCAACAGACAAACCTGATTGCTGGCATTAGCACTTTTCTGCTGAGACTGCCATTCTAATTTAATTATCCGGGCACTTTTTAGAGGCTTTACCTCACACATGCAGATGCAAATCAACCTGCTCATCTAACATATGAATTCAAAATAATATTTGCATGATGATGCAAATTAAAGTAATATGGGTATATTTTTTATATTGACTAATACTCCACAATGCATTTTGTGTACTTGTAAGTTCCCTTTATTTAAATAAGCACTAATAACTCACTTAGAAAGGTGGATTCTTACCGCTCATACTCCATGTTTTTAATTCCTTCTGTCAAATTGGGAATAAAGTTACAACAACTCTTTGTCCTTACAGGTCTTCAAGGTCCCAAACTGGTGGGCAGTGACAACAAATCCCTTTCTGTAACTAATGAGCCTTAAAGAATAGAGACTATGACCTCTGAGAGCTGCTTAGACATAGATGGAGGACAGAGAAAGGGGAGAAGTAAGAAAGAGGGAGGATTTAAATCAAAAGGGAGGAAATTTAAAATGATCCGGACAATGTGAAAGCCAGCACCGAGGGGATGGGATATGGCACACACTGAGTCACTAATGAGACTTGTCATGCTGATGGTGGTTGGAAAAAAAATCAAATATGGGCTTAAATTTTTTGAAATAGCTGAAATGTATCTGACTGCACAGTTTTATATCTCATTTATATTTTTAAGTCAGTGAGTCATCTTTATAACACGACATTGTTATGCAGTACAGCTCAACTGCCTACTCATATACTGTTCCTCCTGAAGTCAACGCAAAGCCAGTGAGTCTCCCAAATGGCAGAGCAATGGCTAGGTTGTCAGGCCAAAGGAATGAGCATGTTTGGTTACATTAAATAGGAATTAGATAAAAAACTGTTGTGTTAATATGAACTTTTGAGGTGGATGTGATTGCAAGGTTTATGTTTTTGGCCTGATAGACAGTCAGCTTACCAGGCAGACTGTGGGACATGTTGATTTAATGCAAACCACAGTGCATCGTGTCACCACAGATGGGCATTTTTATAACTATTGTAAGCGTGTCATTTAACCTTGTCAACCACAAAGTAGCTTTCCCAGTGATCAAACATTTTCTTTAGACATTTTCTGCAGTGAGTATGTTTTTGCTCTGTTATTATGATTGCGACGGACTAACTGTCAGAAGGATGTTAGCATCAGCAATTGTAGATGCGACAGTCTGCAGAGATTTATTTATAAGCTCTGAAGTGGTGACATCACATTTAGGCTACAGATGACATCTCAGTAGTCTTGGCCCTACCCTTACCCAAACTCCACACAGAGTACAAAGCCTCCAAAATCAGACCACTATCTGCGATGTATTTATGTGGAACCTCTGGTTTCGTGATGTTCACTCTGATATGGACCCTGTGAGCCACTGTCAAAGCTCTATTTGCACAGAATTTGTTGATGGATATAACTAAAACTGTATTATTGTGGTCCATCGTCTGTGCTGTTAGCAGGGAAAGGCTTGAAAACAAACTTGGAAACAGTGATAGAGCTGACTTGATCAAAGGGAAAAAAGACAAGGGAAAACGGAATCTAAATATGGGAGAAAACTAATTATAACGCATACTCCAAAGAATTCAGTGGCACTTCTGAATTCTGTTTGCTCCTTTTGTCTCATCAATGCAGCATTCCCATAGTACAAGAAAAAATAAGATGAACAAATAATAGCAAACTACAGTCACCATAAAACTTCAGCAACACTTACTAATAATTACACGCCATTGAGCATCAAATAAACTATTAGTTAACCTACGTCAACATTTATAAAGCACATAACTTACTTAATTTAAGCATATTTGTATATCAGTTAATAAGCCCATATCAAATGTAAGTAATTATTCATTATTAATTATGGATTCACCCTTTAATTAGATGCACATTTGCATATTACTGTTAGGATACAAGTTAATTGTGTGGTAATAGAGGTTTTATAAATACTTACTTAAGTTGCTCAGTTATGAGTTGTTAATAAAGCCTTTTTGTGTTTGACCTCGTCTAAAGTCAGGTTGCCAGGGTTGTTAAACATAAGGCCCGGGGGCCAGTATTGACCTGGCAAAGACATCAATCCAGCCCACTGGACAGCTTTAGAAAATGTAAAGGAAGACACAAATTTTGGACTTTCAATTGTATTTTCACAAGTTTTACAGCTTTTCCTACTGATAAAGACCTCCCCACGACCATTCATACTACACAGGAGTAACCGAGTTATAGACGTCTGTATTTTATAAATTTACTTATTATAATTTAACCAAAAGGATTCATGCTGACAGATTTCTGTCATTTACTGCAGGATTCATTTATCATGTAGAAAAAGTGAGACATAGTGATGGTATGCTCCTGCTTTATAAATGATGAATTCAGTGTTTACAAATTTTCCTTATTACCTTATTGTTTTTCTTACTATTTATGTAGTTACCTCACTAATGCTTGATAGCGTGTAGTTATATAAAGTGTTGCCAAAATTTCCCTCAAAACCTTACCCACATACTCTTTAGTGCAAAGTAATGCAAAGAAGTCTACTTCTAATCAAACACCCATCACTGAAGTGCGAATGCCGTGTATAAAGCAGAAGCAAAAATTTACATGTATGGTCCTTACAAACTAAGTTCTCCATCATTCTTGGAGAAGAAAGACATATTATTTGTCCAAATAAATCTTAAATGCTAGATTTTATAAATAAAAAAAGATTGAGTTATTTTAATAAAATGAATGTAAACTGAGCCAAGCACTATATATGTATGTGTGTGTCCGTGTGTGTGTTTGGTATTCATTTATTTATTTCTTTTTCTAGGGCATCCTCTGAAGTCAGTCAGCATTAAAAATGTTCAGTCAGCCTTGTTTAACCTGCAGCAGATTTTGAAAGCTCATGTAAAGTGTTTCATTGTCACAACGGGGATAAATTCATTCAGCTTAAATTGGACTGCTGGCTGTAATGGCTAGTTTAAGTTTATTATGTTGCACTTGTCTCAGTTGACATTTTTAATATAATATAATAACTGCAGGCAGCTCAGTCTTTTTTATTAACAAAATGTAGCATTTGAGCTTAACTTACTTTCAGAATTACGCCCAAATAGGCCTTAAATTTTTTCATTTATTTATTTATTTTTTTGTTGAACAGAAACAATAGAAAAATCAGTGGCTTCATGCAGAACCTTGTATTTTGTTACCGTTGCAACCCCAGAGATACCATATCCAAAAAAGTGACAGAGTCTAACTGTGTGCTCTTTAAATCTTTGTTGAACTCAAGGATCATCAGTGACAAGTCTGCACTATTTTAGCTTTGTTAGTGATCTTCTGTATAATAGCTTCAAGCTAACTTATGATATGCAACTGCATGCATTTAGCTTGAAAAATGCCACTCTGCACTCGCATAATTTGAATGATCATACTCGTCAGCGGAACAGTTGAAGTGTTGTAATCCATTGAACTTGTGCATTTTGCTTTTTAATTTCATATTCAGGTAATTTATTTTTTTGTTGGAACAACTCAAAGTTCATAACAAAATGCAAATAAATGAACTTTTTTTTTTATCAGTCAGGTATAAATCTTCATTGTTTTGGTTGTTTCTTGATACCTTGTGGTGTACTTGGTGACACAGAAGAAAAAAGAACGACAGACAGACAAAGACAGACAAGGGCAGTGACAACAATAGACAGAGACACTCGAGAAGGACGAACCGAGCCACGGGGGGGGTGTTGACACTCTGCCCTGCTGTCCTTGTGTGATGCTGAAAGATCATCTGAATCCACTAGCAACAGTTGAGAAGCACTGAAACTCTTCCTCCTATCGTCTTCCCACACACATAAAATGCACAGTTGGTCAGCTAGATGTCCACTTGGCCTGCAGGACACCCACAATCAATGCTAGCGAGCTCAGGCTGACACTATTCTTGCATTGACCACCATGGCAACCAAGGTCAATAGGAACATGCTGGGTGGTAGTAACATTACTGAAATTAATCAGTGCTGTTTGTGTAATGAGCTCACAATCTCATGCCAACACGGATATACTACATGGACCATATATATTCACACATGGATGTGTAAATGTAGGAAAAATTAACTTTGTGGCCTCAGATGGAGGTCATGAAAGATCACACAGTGATGGGTGTGTGTATGACAGCTCACAAAGGTGCACAGGTGCCTGTAAACACAGTCACATAAATAAACAAATATACGGACATATACGCATGCACCAGCACATACACTCACTTTGACTCTTATTTATCTCTCACACACACACACACATCCACACAAAGATCTCTTTATCTGGTGACCAATCTTAATTGGAGCTGCTGCGCCTGTCCGATAGGGTCTCCCTCCTGTCTCATCTCTCCCCTGCTCCATCGCTTCCCCTTGCATAGTCTTCTAAACATTTCTGCCTTGTCTTTTTGTCCTCTCCCCACCTCCACCGTCTTTCTATTTTGGCTGAGTTGAGCCGACCTTTCTTATTGTGTATCTGTATGAGAGCCAGAGTTCTCATCAAACACGACCTCTCAGCGTGGCCTCTCCCTGTTCTTTCCCTCTCCAGTTTTACTTTCTTCTCTCTTCTCCTCTCCTTTGTCCTTTTCCAGCACGCCTTTGTTCTCCTCTACATCAAGTAAGAAGGACAGAGGGTTGGGACCTGCAGCAGCGGGTGCTGCTGAGTGGAGGCTTTGATCAGACAGAAAGCCGAGAAAGGTCGCTGACAGACTGTTAGAGCTCATCCACAGCAGACTTAAGACGTGAACTGTTGCTCAATCCATTAAACATACACAGTTGAAAGTTGTGCATTATAAAGAAAACAACTTCTCTGTGCTTTTAAGTGGATAATGATATACATCATTTTATTCTTTCACACATTGTCTTTTCTCAGAATTACTCTTTTTTTAATGTTTTACCACATGCAAAACAACTGAGGTATATTTTGTGCATTCACTAACTTTTTAAAATGTGACTTTTAAGACTGTAAATACAACTGGATTATTGTGGTGAGAAAAAAGCAAAAAAGCAAAACCTTAACTTTAAGATAATGTTAACTGATTTATGCAAGGTCACAAACTATTTCCCTTTAATTCTACAATTCTACATATTGCGAACAGTAATATGTACCAGTGATTTTGCAGCTACCCCTGAGAGAACCAACAACAACAATAATTACAGCCCTCAACATGTTCATTACTCACAAATCTGTAAAGATATGTAATGACTTCTGGGTGTGTGAAGAGCCAAAAATGAACTAAATTAAGCCAAATGCAGTAATTATCTTACCAATTATCCAAACGTAGCTTCTAAATGAATGACGTAAAACACTGCCAATCCCCATATATGCCAACACCTATACAAAAACGTTCACAACACTATTTATTGTGACTCCATGTAATGAGGAAGAGGAAACACATATCCCTTTGGGGTTACATCTGGAAGGGCATTCGGGTAAATTAAAAAAAAACCCCAAAAAACAGCAAATTGAATATAGGCCACTACCCACTGTGCTGACTCCTTGTCAAAAGAGAAGACAGCAGCATGCTGACTGAATATGGGGAACAGTTAGCCCAGAGGAGCTGGAGAAAGCCAGCACTTAACCTGCTGTTGTTAGCTTGGAACCATTCCTTGCCCTAACAATGCCCACAATTATTCACACAATTAGAGATGCTAACCTGCAGCAATCTACAAATTAAGTCAACACAGCAGGTTCAACCAAGATGAGGGGGTGGGATTCTTTAGGCATACAGAGTGGATAAAGCTCTGTTATAACAGCACATTATCACTGCATGAGCTCAGATTATAATATAGCTAAAAGTTGGAAAGTAAGGATCATGAAGGTTACTTACTACAACAAAAGGCACTCTACATGCCTTTGAAGACATTTGTAAAACAAATATTGAATACTGACATTGAGCAACATTTCAACTAGATTGCTGTCATGTCTGCACAACACAACATGAATGAATGGGATTCACCCATAGACCAAAACACAGGTGGCTGGTTTTTAATACTTAAGAGTTGCATTCTGTAAGGAAACACAAAAGGAGCACGGTGTTTTCTATACTAACAGCATTAAAAGGCTGGTTGGCACTCAGCTTGGAATTTAATTAAGTAGTTTGCTTAGAAGGTAGACAATCTAAACAGCAACCAATCAAAAATAGATTGCACCCCAAGGTTACAAGTTAGTAAAGAACTCTTTGGATGTGGAAAGCAACTTTAATCTGCAGCTGCAATAAACACAATTCTCATTTTGAGTAATTATTGAAATAAACAATATGTCTGTATTCTGATATTAACTATTTAAATTGTAACTAAATGCAGTAACTTTTTGTAGGGCATTAGTGCAAACAAAAATGGCTACTATGAAAAGAGGACAGTCATGAAGGTAACGTTGGAGGAATCCCTAAACATGCACTTAAAAGTACCCAGGTAATTGGTAACCTAATGAAGCCGTGAACCATGAACTGGGATTATCACTGCCTAAGGTGAAGTTGCACTCTTTTAAAACTGAAAGATATTTTCAAAATTAAGAAGTTTCTGTTCCAAGTCTACCTCAACAGCTGTTTTCAAAGTTATGCTTGAACACATTAGCTTACTCTGCTGGGAATAACCACATCAAAGATGCCTTTTTTTAATCATTTGGGAAGCATAGGTCAGTGGTAGTGTGGTGAACATACAGTTAGGGCCATAAGTGCTGGGGAGTGACACATTATTTGTAATTTTGCCTCTATAAACCACCACAGTGGATTTTAAATCAAACAATCAAGATGAGAATGACGTGCTGACCTTTAGCATTAATTCTAATTGTCTGCAAATACATTGTATTAACTGTTTAATTTTCAGATGCTCAGATGGCTTGAACAAAGTCCAATGTGACCTTCCTGCTCTTTAATGTAACCAGTGGTTTGCACTTTCTGTATTTACATAATAAATAATGAACAAGACTGTTGATTTGGCCTTTTCCAAAGTTTTTTGCTATTCCTGTATTTTGGAGGGTTTTCAAGCTAATGATCGCTATCTCCAGCTGCATCAACATCTTTTTGAACCTCTTATTGAGAGTCACATTAAACAGTCTGTCCTGTCATGGAATAACATGGGAACAGGCCTCACCTGGCCATGAAACAGTTTAGCAAACAATTGTCCGTTTACTTTTGTGTCTCTTAAAAATGGGAGCCTATGTATAAGAATGGCAGTAAATGCAATACATTTACTCAGTGTGTTAAATTAAAACTGAAAGTATGCATTTCAATCACATTTTGATTATTTGATTTAAACGCCACTGTGGTGGTGAACAGAGGCATGAGTGCGAGATATCTCTATCATCAATTTAGATATGGGCAACAAAGGCAGCCACCCAGGGCAACATCTTGAAAAGCATGGCACAGTTTGTCGGCCCAAAACAAAACAATTAGGAGGAATGGTCAAAGTGCAGGAGGGAGGCAACGTGCTGCTAGGCCACAGCTGGATATAGTCTTCTCTCATGTGGTGCCCACACACTGTGTCGCTGTGCATCACACACACACAAAGACACACACACAAAACCTGTTACACAATGCTCCCTGCAGATTAATTAACGGATGACTTACACTCCTGAGAAATTCAGATTTGGTGTCTTAATGAGGATATTGCGGCGAGGCAAATCGAATACGTCAGTATCTGCAACTTTGAATTTCAGATGAGGTCATAAATGATGTTTTTAGTCATCTGTCATGGAGGACTTTCATTGATTCTTGTGTGACTCGAGGATGGAGGCACAGCTGCTGCTGCTAGGTGTCTCCTGGTAGAGAATAGAAGGATAGTGCGTGCTGTTCTTTTGTTAAATGTTCCTTTATGAATTCAAATAAGATCTCTCTATGCACTGAAATATTTCTGGTGTTTTCTCCATCCACCAGCTAGTGTAATATTAGGGTCCGTTGTTATTCTCATTCATCTTGATCTACAGGTGTTGCTTCACTCTTAGCTTCTGTCTGCACCACCCGCATAGTTTATTCTTATCAGCTTAGATTTTATCAGATCAAATCATACTAATTTGTTAAGCTTTCAGATATCCATGTTTGGCTGTCTCCAAACACTTTATGTATGGCCTAATGGGTCATGTGAAAATGTTAACATCCCTGAGTATAAATCAGACTGTAAGTATGCTAACTGAACTGCATTTTACTCACGTCCTGTATTTCCTCATCTCCTCAATTTCTTCGACAGATCTTGTCGCTCCTACTGCCCCCTCATCTATTCCTCTGTCTCCATTCTCAGCACGTCTGTTTGCAAGGGTGGACCCATCTACTTATGAACTAAAAGTGGAATCTTTCTGAATATTAATTGCATCATGCATCAGTTTTGCCCACTCATTTCATTGCAGCACTGACAGCGATGCCCTGCGGAGCACGTCACACAGGGGTAGCTTCGTTCAGATAAAGGGACAGAAAGACAGATGGATAAGCAATCAGTCAGGAAAACGGCTGGATTAACGTGTCACCCCACACTGATTTGTGTGTCTTTGCCTGCAGTTAACATATGTGCACGAGTGCAGGACATGAGATATGTTCCTAAGTCATAGCTCAGAGGCGTTTTTACAGGTACAGATGTGGTTTTCAGGTACGGAGCACAGGAAATGTGTTCGACCACACAAGCTAGGATAAAAACTGTATGTTTAAATAATACAGAGGGATTCCACTAGAGGGCATACCATGGGACTCAAACTACAGTACATCTATATCTTGCGAACATAATGCCTTCGTGTAGCTGGATATTCCCTTCCATCTTTAGTATACATAAAACATCCAACCATCCATCAACCAATTATTATATAATTATATTATATTGCTCAAATAGTTTTACTGGATCCCATATCTACCTTCTGTGAGCCACTATATTTTACGTTTTGTTTTTTTAAAGTTTACTGACCACATTTGGGCATAACTTGTTTTCTACCAAACCTTAAATGAAACTGCAGCAAAGATTCTAAGTAGACTGTAGACTATTCCAAAATATAGATTACAAAGAAGAGAGAGAAGTTTTGCCTCTGGGGCTCTTAAACTTTAGAATGACCAACGAGACGAGCTTCAGCAGTTATGAATCACCTCTTAGAGTAATCAAATCCTCAAAGGAGCATTAAAAATAACATTGTTGCTCTCACTGCACTATATGGCCATCTGCAGGACTTGCTTGGGTTTATTTATCTCAAAGAGCTTCAAAGACAACATCTATGTACTCTACAAGGGAAAAAAAACAAACACTAGAATCGATGATAAAAAAAAATAGTCAATTCTCTAAAGCCTTGGGTGGTGATGACACTTAAGAATTTGTTTTTACCCTAGTAAAAAATTGCAATCATAAAACAAGAGTATATTTATTTTAGTTTTGGAATTTTCTGTTTTTAACAACACGAAGGCCACTGAATGTGTATTCAAAACCAATAGCTGGCATTTTTTTTGCTCCCATACAAAGAGGCACTGACTTCACATAAACCTTGGGGCTATCTGTCTAGAAGCACCTAAATACCTAATGAATACCTTGTGTGCTGCATTTGAGAGCGCGCGTGTGTTTGTACAAACAAAACACATGCTGACGCTGTAAAAAGCAGGCCAGTTGAGACCTGCAGAAGTTAGTTGCAAGGTGGGAAAAATGAGCGCGCTGAGAAAAACATCAAGAGGATTAGAGAGAAAATTTAGTGAACAACTGGAAAACAAGAGAGAGAAAGGCTTCTGTGAGAAATGTTTTTTGAGGTTTGCTCTCCCACAGGGCAGTTGGAGCTGAGTCAGGAGGGAGCACAGGTGAGTGCTGGCCCAGGTGAAGCTGTAATTTCCTGTCCGTAGTGTGTGTGGGCTTTGCACCTGCGGAGAGGCATCCTGAAACACAGCTGCTCACCCTCAGCGAAGCACAGGCAACTTCGGTAACAGAGATCCTAACAGTATGACTAACACACACACGCGCATATTTAGCTTCAATCTGGCTTTTTATCTGAACTGTAAAACCGCCCTGTTTCCAGGGTGTGCTTAGCTCTGCACTATACTGCTAGTGGGCTTTTTAGTTCAGCAGGCCGGGAAGGAGGACAAAAAGAGGTGCCACACCAAATGTTACATTTATACTAAATAGCAGAGACACATTGGCCTTTTGGTGAACATTAAGCAAATGCTTTGAACAGGCAGTATAAAAGAAACTGATCACAGTTGGTGGTTTGAAGAGAATACTAATGACTAGGCTCAACTATTTGAACATCAGTGAATGATCTAGCAATGCCTCAAGAAATCAAATAAAAGGATACTTGAATCTGAATAGCAGAGGAGTAGGTTTTTCAGTGCTTTGGGGCAATTAGAATGGGCTGGATAACTTACATCATTAAAGTGTTTAAGATTTTCTCAGTCTCTCAATTACCTTTTGCATATGTAAATGGAACATATGTTTCGCCAGTAGCTGCATCTTCTTAATGTGCTGTTATACTGAAGTGCTGATATATTAGCTGATGAGGCTTCATAAAATTATTATTACATTTAGTTTCATCCAGAGCTTGCTAATCACCACACAATGTTTTACAACATCTGGGGGAGAATGTCAAATGGTATCACTGCACAGCCCACTTTGGTGAGTCTTCCCTGGTATGAATATTAAAAGAGACACATCCACATGATAAAATAGTGATGATTGAGGGGGAGTCTTAGATGTGGCTAGTGTCAGGATTGTCAGTTCTAGATTGGGGAAGGCTGTAGGAACATCAATAGACAATGGCCTGAGGTGGGACTGAATAATTCAGCGTGAGGAAGCGACGTGTAATGTTTTCTTTTCTCCCATTAGGGAGACACACAATGTGGCAAGCTTGGCTGAACTGACTTTGATCATCTCCTTTTTCTGAAGGGAAAGCAATTAAAGCCATTAATTAACATGAAGTTATTTCACTGGAGTGATTGCTGTTCATTCTGCTGGAGATCTTAAACGTGATGGGTTTCTACAACCATGTGGTTTAAACACGGCGCTAAAGATGAGCTGCAATGGAAAAACCTGGGCATTGTGTCATTTACTGACAGACTGCTGCAAAATACAAAACATACAGTGCACAGTAACTCTCACTTATCTATACATCCTAAAGGGTAAAGAAATACATTTTATTTTTTCTATTATTTACTTACTTACTTAGGACCTCAGAGGAGAGGACTTCTTTTCTAAATCTGTTTCCAACTAGTTCATCTTCCTCTATTTAAACTGTTTTGTTTTGTTTTGTTTTTTGTTGACAGCAGTTTGTTCAACTGCTGGCATCGTAAAACCAACATTTTCCACTGCTTGAGGCTTGTACTTCATTGTTTCTGTTTCAAAACAGCTCATTTTTCTTCATTCTGAATGCCGGAAAAAGTCCTTGGACATTGGCTCATATTAAAACGGATAAAGGGCCTTTACTTGTACCTGAATATTCTTTAAGATTTTTGAATATTCTACGTATATTTATGGCATCTTTGCTTTAAAAAAAATTGCACACAAATATACACACCCGTACACAAAACCATGATCAAACTCACAAACATCATTTTGTTACTTTTGAGAAGTCTTGAACACGAAAAAAAAAAATACTCCAAGTGCTACGATAAACACTTAAAAAAATCATTATGACCAAGTTCAGTGCAATCAGCAAAACAGCCTTTTGTTTACAGTAAGGAAACCTTTACTGCATGTTACTGTTGCGATCGCCGTTTAAATAGAATGCATCTGTTATGTTTTATACACATATCACACTGATGAATGATCAGTCATTTGTCACATAACGATCTCATCATTCTAATGATGATGGAAAAATCTCTGTCACAGTTGGATCTTGGATATCATGCGAACATTTGAGTGAAGTCGAGGCTGAAATAGACTCTAAAACTGAAAAGTAGTCAGAACACACAGCTGGTTGTTTTCTGACTACATTTCAAGTTTAAATTTGTTTGCAGATTGAAATTCAACATCTGACCCTCAACGTGTTTTGCACTGAAAATCACCCGTCTCGGTGGGTCTACCCAGAACCACAGCTGCCCAGAGGTAGCCCATCATGGTTCCAAAATGGATCAGAAAATGTGTCCGGGTCAGATCTAAAACAGATCACAGATTCTGACTGGATCAGGTGGGGATTCAATTCAGCTCCAGTTATTTCCCAGCTCATCCCATCTTGATCCGTTTTGGATACATTCATCTTGTATTTCTTAAAACATTGTTGCCTTTACATTCGTTAAAGAAAGCTGCCCTACATTTTTTAAGTTAAACGTAGAACAGTTAATATCTTCTATCAGTATTATTTCTATAAATCTCATTAAGCTTTCTTTTTCTGTTTTTTTTTTTTTTTTTTTTTTTTTTTTTTTATTTTTTTGGTTAAAATAAA
>VUQG01031621.1:0-13025 GCA_015106755.1 Etia nguti | reverse complement strand
TAACCAATTGGGTCCCTTTTGTCCAGTTAAAATATGTTTACAGAACTATTGTTGCATTTGTTGCAATTTCTGCTGTCCTCTTGGCCAGATTACTCTTAAAAAAGACATTTTTAAAGTCAACAACATTTTTTAAAACTGCATAAATAAAGGATATAAAAAAGACACTGCCAAAAACTGAATGCGGCTTCTACCTTGTTACAGGAATGTTGTTTGTTGCTCAAGATGACTTCATATCATTCATGAGGAATACATTTGACATATGTTTCACATATTATAGACCAACAAGTTATTTATAGCAGTTTAAATACGACCAATCAGTTTTTGGAAAATACCAGAAATCAGTTTTTGGCAGACTATCACTTTTTGGCACAACACCTGTATAGCTTCAGTTTTCTGTCTCTGGCTCATATCCGAGATCGACTTGGTTAGTGTGGAGGGGTCTAGCCTACGGACCCTTACTTGATACAGACGTCCTGGTTGGGAGTCGAACCCCCGACCTGAAGTTCCAAATATATATACTTTTTTTCCCCTGGAATTTCTTGAATTCAGGTATATATGTCTCAGACATCTTCCGAGGTAGGCTTGGGTAGCATGGGAGAGGGAAGGGGGGGTGGGCGGTTAGTCAGGTTACGAGAGACGTATGTATCAGCTTAGTGAAAAAAGAATCTATGATCACATTTAAAAATCTATTTATTCAATAACAGTCTATAGCATTATACCGATAATATATGCATGAGGTTGTTTGTGCATGTTTTGAATGTACAAGGTGCTGAATTTATATATAGCTGTGCATTCTACTACACACGTTTGTACCATTTCTGCATTAATTTATGACGAAAGTATATTTATTTATATGAAGTAAACGCACAAAATTTACGTACCAGTACTATACTAATGGCTCCCAAGAAAGGAATCCATTCTTTCTTTTATTTTTAGCAGATAAATGTTTTCATTTTAAATATTCAGGGACATTTTATTCAAACTATGTTTATATATGATCGGAGGATCAGATGAAATCAATTAGGTCAGTGTGTGTATCTACTGCCCTCTAGTGGTACAAAACATCATTGTATTGTGAAATCAAAGGAGGCCGCAACACTGTGGAAGCCCTTTATTACTTTTCCAACCTCACAGGAAGCTAAGGCCCATGAGAGCCAACAGCTTATAAAATCAGAGAACAGGACATTTACAGGACATATAAGTCAGTAACACAGTCTGTGTAGTGAGCAGGTGGTGAAGAATTTGATGGGTGAAACACAGGATTTAATGTCCCACATGAAATAATAAATGTCAGTGTGTCTGACTAATTTGACTTTGATTTTGAGATTATTATTATTAATTTTTTTTTTAGCTTAAATTAACTTTCAAGACAAAACGTTCCAAAGACAACTTTTTCTTATGTGAATCCAAGCACCAAACTATAATGTGACAACACTGACTAGGTAGTTATCAGTGAAAGCAAAAACATTAACAACATTAAATGGAGTTAACAAGGAGCATATTACTATTTTTAATAGTACAGTCACAGTAATTGGGAAAAGAACTGCACATCCAAAATGACAGGAAGGTACCAGTGCCCAACTGGAGGCAACAACTGAAGTCAATATGACCTTACAAGAGATCCTATGGTGAATATCAGTGAGCAACACTGGACCTCTATATATTCTTTTTACTGTTTAAATTGTAAATGTTTTTGATTTCAACCAAGTGACCTGTCAGGGTGGTTATTCTTCACTTTCACTTTCGAGTGATTCTTCTCACTGGACTCTAGTTTCCTATAATGGTCTAATGATCATACTTGGAAGTGCAATAAAAGCCATCATAAAACACTAAGTGCATTCATTTTGACAAGAGTCACTACAAACAACTTAGTACAAATGGAAATCAGCATCTACAGTACAGTGCAAGCCATTCAGGCTCTGTTCATGTTGTAAAAAACAACAACAACAACTATTATGCTAATGAACTAAACTAGCCCTAGCATTTATATTCAGTTCATGAAATTACTTAAGCAATTTAGTGCAGTGGAAGGCTGAGCTGATTTAAAGTCATTTACAATCTGCTGGGAAATCTACTCATATTTTCACTTGATTATCTGTAGTCGTTGAGCTCATAAGAACAGGGTCAACATCTGCATGAAGATCATGTAAAAGAAATATTTATGGATTCAAGGTAATATACTGAGACAATTTTATTCAACATAACTGGTTACATTTTTGACACCCAGGTTAATGACTCTAAAAAAAGCTTGGTGAAGCAAACACTTGCTAAATTGCCCTTTCTAACATCTGGACTTCTCTGTGAAGGACTGAAGAGCTCAAGAGATTCTGTCTTCACCTGAGCTTAATTTCTTGTCATCTCACATTTTGATAATGGTGATTAGGGGATAAACACACGTTAAGTGCAATTTGCTTGTTTATGTGCATGGATAAAATCATACGTGTAGCACTTGGAAAGAAAGCAATTGGGCTTCTTTATGACACTTTGTAAATACAAATACAAATCTTTGTATTTGGGATTTTTTAGACACTTTTTAGACACTTTCTGTGACTCTGAAAATTAGTAGGGTTTTTTTCTCAGTTACTTTTTTTTGGCCTGTGTGGTCTTTTGTGGCATTTTCTCTCATAATAATATTGTTCAGGAATTTTGTGTTTCCAGATGCCATTAAATGCAGCATTAATGTAGAATGTTGCATTTAATGTGCATTATACACAGTGATATGTCCTGAGTGGGATATTTTACACAAACCAAACCAAGCTCTGTAATCGAATCACAAAGATGTCAAGCCAATTGTTTTTGTATGCTAGTGCTTGGAGTGTAAAGTCTAAAAGATACAGCTAAGGTATATCCAGAAAAGAATAGCCTAAATTATATATTGGTTAGTGTGTAGGTGTCACTGTCCTGATTGTATGACATTAACATGGTTTATGTCATATGACATAAACATGACATATAATTCAAGATATCAGGCTGAACTAATCGAGCTTTCCACAAGGAATCCCAACATGTCAGAGGCAAACAACAAAGAACACATTTTTGTAGGAATACAGTGCAAAAAAACAAGGAAACACAGTTTAGATTTTGTTCTCATTCCAGCCTTACACGTACATAAAATATGAATCATCACTCAGTATCCTTTGAAGCCATTACGGTGCCCGCCGTGCGCAGCACACGTACAGCTTGGCTCCCTGTGCGTTTCTTGCTACATCCTGCAGAGTTGGAGTTGGTTGCTGCTGCTGCTGCTGCTGCTGTTGCTGCGAAGCTGGTCTGGACTCATGTTAACGTGGTGTGCTGACAAGGCGTGGCTAGAAGAGGGGAGGAGATGACTCAGATTCAGAGATGGGATAAAAGATTTGTGAGGACAAGCAGATAAAGGAAATGAAGAGGATGGAGAGGGGGATCAAGGTGAAGAGTCTGATAGACAAACTGCAGGAGAGTTTTTCACCAAACAGGACAGGTATGCACATCTGAAGGAGGAGACAAAAAAGTATTTTCTGTAGGTGGAGGCAGAGGAGGCTGAAGGTGAAAGAAGCAGTGGAGGAGGAGGAAGAGGACAGGTGGTTTTGGAGGCCATCAGTGGCATCTGAGCAGTGAGAAGTGGACAGAGAGGCACATGGGTGTTTCCTCGAGCTAGGCTTTAATCACAGAAGCACGCAAAGCAACAACACAATGGTTACTATTCCAAGCTGCTTTACTGCTTCTGCTGACAGCCTGCAAACACACACCACGGGATACAACAAATCAATGACAGCTACACACACATGGCAGGAGAACATCACTTGATCTCAGCACTCATACCTGTTATCGCTACAGCTTTAGCCAGTCAAACCCCTTCTAGAGGCTATTCTTGATATACTCTATTCATCTGCTGTAAGGCCTGTTCACACCACGGAGTTAATACATTACTTTTTAATTTATATTTATTTATATTTCAAACATATCTCCCTGATGAATACAGTAAAACTGAAGTCATTAAGCACAGGATTCAGGTCTATGTTACATGTTATTGTGTCTATATTGAGCTTGTTATGCAGTATTTAAGAGGTGTTTTTTGCACCTGTTATTGTCCACCTCTTAACTCTGATATCATTAGCCATTTCTGGGTCCAAACTCTTGTTCGGTTCCCAAACTAAAAGAAACAAGAAAACACTGAGGGCTAAAATGACCCAAATTCTTTAATCTTCAATAAATTGTTCAGTGTGGCTGCTCTCCCAGGTGTTACAGTGCAGTTGGTTAGCTGCCCAATAATCTTGGCTAGCTACACATAGCTCAATCCTTCTTCTCACATACAACGTCTTGAATAATCAGGCCCTATCTTATCTTACTGACCTTATAGTACCATATCACCCCAAATGAGAACTTCGCTCTCAGACTGCAGGCTTGTTTGTGGTTCCAAGGATATTTAAAAGTAGAATGGGAGGCAGAGCCTTCAGCTTTCAGGCCCCTCTTTTATGGAACCAGCTCCCAGTTTGGATTCAGGAGACAGACACCTTCTCTACTTTTAAGACTAGGCTTAAGACTTTCCTTTTTGAAAAAGCTTATAGTTTGGGCTGGATCAGACGGCAATAGCTGATGGGGGCTTCTAATGATGGACTGAGTGTTTCTTCTTTTCTCACCCCTTTTCACTCACCATGTGTTTATAAATCACTCTGCATTTAATTATGAGTTATTATTCATGTCTGGCTCTCTTACACAGTGCATCTTGTCTCCTCCCCTCGCCGCCCCAACCCATCGTGGCAGATGGCCGCCCCTCCCTGGCCACCTGGTTCTGTTGGAGGTTTCTTCCTGTTAAAGGGGAGTTTTTTCCCTACAAACTGTCACCAAAGTGCTTGCTCATAGTGCTTGCTCAATCATGTCTGATTGTTGGTGTTTTTTTTCTGTATTATTGTAGGGTCTTTACCTCACAATATTAAGCGCCTTGAGGCAACTGCTATTGTGATTTGGTGATATATAAATAAAACTGAATTGAACTGAACTGCTGTGTTACACATAAGCACAGCAAAGGATGAGGGTTAACTTTTTTCCCCTCAGTAATAGTTAATGTAAAGATCCCAGACAGGCAGACACAAATGCAAAACTGAACTTCAGTTACAAGAACATCTACAATGATCCATCCACAACACCAGGCTAGTCATTAATATGCTGCTGCATGGTTTAGATTAAAAATTCCTAATCCTCAGCTTCAGTCCTCTGTAGCACACAACTGTCACCATGGAAACGGTAGCATTTGGCCCGCATTCGTGATGAAAAACAGAGCTGCAATAGAAGCATATTTAGGAGTAGCGACATTAAACCCTATGCAGCCCGCAGTTTTAAACAGAAACACTGATAACCCAACCAGTGATGATGATGCTGGCACAGTTTAATGTGGAGCCGGAGTCTGCTTAAACAGCGCAAAGAGCAAAGAGGTGCAGCTGTTATCGAGACGGTGAGCTCAGGTTGAGTGAAAGAAAATGCGTTTCTAGTCTCCAAAACAGCAGCGATCTTTCCTGTAACCATTATTAAAACATTTACTAGGAAAAAGCGAGCGGTATCCTGATCAAGGTGTACCAGACCAGATTAATTTTTAAGATTGAAAATGAAATAATATAAAATATTCTGTTAAGTTTAAAAAAATCTATGTTTTTTCACAAGCCAATAAAAATGTACATGGGGCAGTAAACTCTGGACACTGAATTATCATTAATAGTAATTAACATCTAGCTTACACCATTATAAAACCTGTTTTCAACAGCACAGAAAATATGCGTCAAAGCACAGGACAAACTTCAGAATGCTGATATGCTTGCTTTTCCTCATTGCATTCTCCTTTAAAGGCTTACAGACAAATTCACTCTTCGCTTGACTTCTTCACACTTAAACACGCAGGCGCGTGCACACACATGCACAAAAACCATAAACATGAACACACAACAAATCTGCCTCATCCAGGAGATACAACTCTGTCAGAGAGTACTTGAGACTATTTATATATTTTTCCATTTAAGAAAATGTTGTTTTTTTAAAAATAAAATTTAATTTAATATGGCACGTAAATACAATGAAAGGGTTTAGTTTTTTTAATCAGATTTATGCAGTTAAACTAATTATTAGAATAGAAACCAATGAGCAGTTTATTTTGAAAGACCTGTGTTTTTTCTCTTTTGAATATTTATTATTTATCATTAAGTACATACGAAAGTATTTCCTGTCAGATTAATCGACAGAATAATAATAGATTAGATAGATTGTTTGATTACTAAAATAATCATAGCTGCAGCCCCTTTTCAATGCATCACTAAACAAGAACAGTAAAACATTCATGCAGTGCTTAAAGGATGCAAAACCTCTTCATGCCATAAACATGAGGAGAATCAGTGGCAGATGTTTCCACAGAATTATAAATTTCTGTAAATGATGAATCCTGATGTGTGTGGTTGCGTCTAAATAAATGGAGTTCTGAACACACAAAAACTCACTGCCAGATGAAGGATAATTGTACAGGTTACATGCAGGTCAAGATTCACTCACTGATGTAGAAACTTCAGTGTCAAATTTGTCTAGTTTTAAGACATTATATGTTTAATTTCTATATGGGAGATGTCACAAAATCTCTAATGTATACAGGGAGTGTATCTTGACAGTACAGGCTACATCTATAGACAGACAGACTTAAGAATTTTTGTCCTGTTTTTCTTTTTTTAGATGTGGGTCTCCACATCTAAAAAAAAGAAAAACAGGACAAAAATCCACTGCAGAACACACATTCAAAACTCACTGAAACATTATTATGAAACTAGTGCAATCAAAACATCAAACTCAATTTAAGGTAATTTCCTTGTGGACAGCACCCAGCTATCCTGCTCCATTTGGATCACTTTGTGGAATATTCACGTATATCATATATATATATATATACACATCTAAGTGGTTAAAACAGCACCAGAGTAGCGCAGTGTTAGTGTGTAGTGTTTCTATCATGTATAGCATGGTTTTTGCTTTTCTAATAGCACAGTTGTATTAACTCTTGTCCAATATAGCTACATGTATAGGTTATTGACTTGAGTTAGAGACAACTGAATTGAACTGAAGTTTCAAGTATATTTATTATAAAACTATGATTTATGTTTTTGCACTGCGAAGTGCAACTGTAGAAGAATATCATGATGGTTGACACAAAAAAAACAACAACAAAAACAAACCAAAAAACCCCAAACAAGAACACAAATCCTTGAAACATTATATGAACTCCTCTTTAGTCTACGATGACTAAGAGCTGTTAACTTTCAGGCATCCTCAAATTTCATTTACCTGGCTGGCCTGCTTCTGAGTGAACTGCTGCTGGCCCTTTGGAGTCTTCTCTGGTGAACCAGCGGCACGGTGAGATTTGACATGGGATCGTAGAGCAGAAGAGCTGGAGGTGCTGCTGGAGGTCTGGCATTTACAAAAGTAAACAAAAGGTTAGCATGAGACAATGGTGAACAAACTACATTTATATAGCCCTTTTACTAGTCAAAGCTCCAAACTTTACTGTGTGTTGCTGAAAAACATGTAGGAGATACAGTATTTTTCTTTACAAGATTCAATTAGAAGCAGTGAAGAGCTTTAGATTAAAGCATAAATTAAGATCACAGATGACATCGGACACTTCATCGGACACTTTATGACAGAAAAAATAAAAATGCATGAAAAATAATGTTGCTGCCAATCACTGACCCATCTCAGGGCCTATTAAAAACCCTTTAAAGTGGAAAAAAACATTTACTACATAGTTTTTTACAGCGTTTTTTTTTTTTTTGGGGGGGGGGCTGCCATTTTTTTGTTTGTTTTTTACAATAAAAAAACAAGCAATGAAGCTATGTATTCATACTGGCCTTCAACAGGTTAAAATAAAAAGAATTATAATTAATTTTTGATATGTACTGAAGTAGTTTTCTTCTTCTTCTAAAGCAGTAGAAGAGTCTGGATTTTTAAGGATCATCTATGAGTTAAATGCATAACAAGTCTGCAACCTATCACCCTGTCACATAGTACTGTTTTTCCTTTCCAAAAAGCAACAGCAGCATAGAATTTTCCTAAAAGGCACACGAGAACAAGAAAAAGGCAAACAGCAATGCAGTTTTCACACCAAATGAAAGAAAAATTCAAAGAACACAGAGGTAGATGGTAACTGTGCCCACCACCATCCCAGCAATCTGAAGTGAAACAGCTGGGCAGAGGAATATCAGACCTGTTTCTTGATGCCGGTTCTTTCAGTGTCGCGTGGAGTCTGGGGTTTGGCTCTCTTACTCTCAGGTGGATTTGGACCCTTAATGATCTGAGTCGCTGACCTTTTGGATGGGCTTCTCTCTCGTTCTTGTTTGACTTTTCTTTTAAGCTGAGCTTTGTCAGTTGAGTCACATAAAGAAGCAGGGGCAGTTATACTCTCCACACTGATTTCCAACTGTTTAATCGACTTCTCGAGACTGTCTATAGAGTCAAATGTATTTTTGCAGAGCTCCTCGACCCGGTTATGTGACTCTGAATGTCTGGTATTAATATAAGAGGAGATATTGATGTCTCTGTCGCACACATTGCTTTTGTCCAAGTTCATTTGTTCCATTTTATTAATTTTAAACATCTGCGATTCATTTGTCTGGCTCTTGGTCTCCTTGACTGTTGTGTCATATGCTGCTACTTCCTCCTCATCATCAACAACTTCTTCCCTGTTTTGTTTGACCCTGTTCCCTGTTCTGATAGCCTGGCTAAATGCTGTCAGTCTGTTTTTAGGGAACTTGAATTTTAATTTCCTTTTCGTCTCGGTTTTTTTAAGTGAAGGTGATTTAGTCTGGCCCTGGTTTTCAAGAACGGAGCGTTTATCTGTTGAAGGTCTTTCATGCTGTATTTGTGGAGAATTCTGACGATCTCCTGTAGTGAGTGATCCCATATTAATATTCGTGATACCACTTTTTCTAATACCCTGTTCCTCTTCCTCCTGTTTTGTCTTTTCCTCATCTGAAATGCTCTCTGGAGAAAAAATCCCATCACTATCTTCCTCACTTTCAAAGATTGTAGACAGCCGCTTGTAGGCCGACTGAATGTCCACGGGCTGGTTCAAGATAACAATAATAGGTTTTCTGTCAAACTGATCATGACAGTCCTCAAAACCGTGGTTCTCATGTCTTACATAGGTGGGCTTACCAGCGGTGTCCCCAGATACAGTTTGTATTTGAGAGCCATTCATTTTGGCTAAGGTTTCTTCTTTGGACTGTGGTCTGATTCTGGTCTTGGAGATTATACGGCTATATTTACAAATCTGAGGCGGTGGAGGGGGTGGTCCCTCACCAGCCTCATCATAGCTCAGGCTACCTCCGTCTTCCGTGTATTGCGACTGGTTACCGGATACCAGCACTGTTTCTTCCAGGTTCCCCTGCTTGCTACTACAATTTAAGATGGGTAAAAATGGGGAAGGTTTTGCAATGGAGGTTGAAGTTACACACTCCTGGTCAGGCCTCAGTGACGTATTCTGCTGGACTGATGGTCCTGATGTCCTCTCTTTTTCTCTGGTTTCTAAAGTTACAACTACCATCAAATTAGACTTCTTCTCTGACGCTTCTTTGGCAATTTCATTTGTGTCTTTAGGACTTTTGGCACATCCTTGAATGTTTTCTTTCTGTAGAGTAACAGCTGTTGTAAACTTGACCTTCTTTTCTGGTGTGGCTGGCGACGATACCTGTCTGACAAACTCTTTCACTTGATTAGGAGTTCTAACATTTTCTTTCTGTGAAACTCGACCTACTCTAAATTCATTTATTTTTATATCTTTGTCCTGACTTGATGTTGGCTCCCCCTCATCATTCCAGAAACTTTTAACATCTTTTAAAGTTCCCGGTGTTAAAGTTCCCAGTATCTCCCCATCCTTTACTGTTGGACAAGAAGGCACTTGTTCAATTACCGTCTCCACTTGGTTCTCAGTGAGACTGTTTTCCCCACCTTCCCTGTGTGCTTTTAGTCCAGCTGCTGTTTTGAGTTTAAGAGGATAGTCATTTGAAAAGTACAGCTGAGGGGCTGACTGTTGGTCACATATTGCTAACTCATTAGCCACTTGTGAGTTTAGAGATGTCCTCTCCTTTTTTGCATTTTGTTTATTTCCACCTGATGAGTGATTCTTATTTGTCAGTTCTGTCACCTATAAATAGAAAAGGCAATGTGAAACAACAAAAGAAACAGTACATATTTCAGCTTTCCTGCACAATAATTACTTTAAATTTACATCCACGTTTTCTCCAGTACAATCATTCATTATATTAGTTTAAATGTAATACAGCAATGATCAGAACAGTTATATGACAATCAACTATTAGTTGATTGATGATTTTGAATGGAATAGCTCTTGAGACAGAATAAATTACTTTTTTCCCTAGAGAAGGCCTTGGCACACTAATCCTCTATTGTGATGCATGGTGCTGGCACCACAATATTTAACCTATAAACTGATATGAAAAAATCCTCAACTCAGTGTTTAGTAATGAATGGTTGTGTTTCAGTTTAAGGGTGAAACAAAGTGTGATCCCAGTTTAAAAGGAAATGAATTATTTGAAGAGCCAAAGAACGTAAACGGCTACAGTTTATTTTTCCAAAAAGGTAGGTACAGAGCATGAACAGTATGGGCAGGTGCACAAACTACCGAGTTTGGGCACCTGGTGACAGCATGTTTATGAAGAAAGCAACCTTCTCGTATGGGCTAAGAAATACTAAAACTTCATTTTACTCCTAATTCCTCACTGTAATCTTTTTTTTCTTGTTTTTGTAATGGGAAATTAAAGAATCAAAGTGACATAAATATAATGCATACAGTTAGGTTGCAACAGTTCATTTATTGCCAAAACAGTGCTAACAAATAACACATAAAGCTGAACTTCCATGGCAACATGGCTATATTTAACACTTATAAAGAGCTTTTACTCTACCTGAGCACTGAAAACACTTTATACAACATGCCTCACTGACCCATTCATACAAGCACATTTTTAGGCTTAAGTGCTTTCAAGCTAACATTCACACTTCGAGGGATGCACCAGAGGAGTCGGGGACTGAACCACCAACTTTCTGAATAGTAAATGATCTGCTCTACCTCCTGAGCTACAGCCACCCCATATGTTCAGGAACATGCCTTGGGATCTCTGTTGACATTGAGTTTACATGGTGTCCTTCTCTAACTACAAAAATCTGTAACTCACCGCAAACACAAGGCAGAATATTGTCTAGTGATGCTCATTGGAAATTTCTTTTTCTGAAACAGGTTTAATGTTAGTTTGTCATGACAAATTCATTATTATCAGGAAAACAAGTAAAGTTCAGCTTTTGGTAGTTAAAAGCAGAGAAATTCCTGAAATTATTAGTCAAAGCAGAAGCATGTTTAGTCCACTTGGGGCTGGCTAAAATAAAACACAAACCTGGATTTTTAACTGTTAGATTTAGCTTTCCACATGCTCATCTCAGGATTAGCAACCTGGTGTTTTCTTCAGATTAAAAATGTAATCTTAAAAATAACTAATTATTTACCATACCTGCAGCTCTTTCAAGAATTTCTCCTTTTCCTCCTCCTCCTCTTGTCTTTGTGCTGACACTGCAGCAGGGGCAGAGGTGGATATATCCAGATGTGCAGCAGTACACATCTGGGGTTTGTGTTTGACCTCTGTTGGCTGTCGTGGAGGTTTGAGCTGAGGAACTAAAGGTAGCTCTTTTTCTTTATCAGCCTCATCCTGTGCAGACTGCTTGTGAAAACACAGAACAGAATGAATTTAGGTGTCTTCTCTCACTAAGAAAGCTCATTGTCTAAAACCCCTGGAGTCACTTCATCTTTTTTAAACAAGAATGTGTGGTTGGCTGTTGTGAAAGAATGTGTAAATTAAATAAACTACAAATTGATGTCATACATTTTGTCACCCTGTCGGGATATACCCTGGACAGGTCACCAGTTCGCCAAAGGGCTAACACAGAGACTAGTAAACTAGTACTAATAAAAAACATACAACTGTCGCTCTAACTTCAGGGTCTGTTGTACTAAAATTAAAAATCTAATCTGTGGTTTGATTTATTAATCAGTTACTCTTTTGAATATATGGCAGTGTTTCAATGTTAAGTGTGAAGAACTAAAAAGAAAGTGCTTATTTGTTGCTCAGATTGTCTATTCGGGAGACAGACATCCTCTCTACTTTTAAGACAAGGCTTAAGACTTTCCTTTTTGACAAAGATTAGAGTTAGGGCTGGATCAGGTGACCCTGAATCCTCCCTTAGTCACGCTACAATAGACTTAGGCTGCTGTGGGCTTTCCATGATGCACTGAGCATTTCTCCTTCTCTCACCCCTTTTCACTCACCATGTGTTTAATAATTTTTCTACAATATTTAAATAGATTCAACATCTTTCTTCAACAGAGTGGCAGACTGCACAGATGGTACCTTTCCAGAGGAAAAAGTACTATAGCTTACTAGGGTATATATTAGACTTTATAGTTACTATATACAATAATGGATTTCTATACCTTTTGCATAAGATGAAAACTTTGGTTGTAAGATTCAGATAATTATTTATTAAAAGCTAGACATGAGAATAAGAAAGAAAAGTATTTCTTTGTGCCCCTCTTTCCCTGTTAATGCCCTACCTGGCCCCCTGGCAAAACTTTGCTAGACCCGCCCCTGCACCGTTACCAGCTGTCAGCTACGTAGAAAAGGATCCTGGTGTAGAAAGTAATATTAAATAAATTCTAACAACAGCTTATCAAGCTTAAACGTGCTGCTGTTGTTTATCCACTGGTTTCCTCTTTCTATTCAATTCAATTTCAATTCAATTTTATTTATATAGCGCCAAATCACAACAACAGTTGCCTCAAGGCGCTTTATATTGTACAGTAGATCGTACAGTAATACGATCTGGCGCAAAGTGGGCGATAAACAAACAAGAGAGACGGACTCGCGACAGAAAAGCCGATCAGCTGATCACTGATCAGTTTCATGATTGAAGTAGCAACAGGAGAGGGAGGGGGAGAGAATGAGAGGCAGTCG
>VUQG01031617.1:10872-34642 GCA_015106755.1 Etia nguti | reverse complement strand
CCCCACTAAAAAAAAAAAAAAAATAAAAAAAAAAAAAAAAAAAAAAAAAAAAAAACCCCCCCCCCCCCCCCAAAAAAAAAAAAAAATCAAGCTCACAGACAGGTGAAGTGAATAAAATTGCTCATGATGTTAAACAGTGAGAGCCTCTGCTGGAAAAACTTGATGTGATTGTTTTGTTGAGTTCACACTAACTTGTGAGTATGTTTGCTTGAGAAACTGATGACTCACCCTGCTATGTGGCAACTACCAACCAACAGTGGGCTGAACGAAGATGATGTAATTGTTTTTAGTTGTTTGTTTGTTTTTACGTTGAATAAAATAAGGGTACAGTGTGTAAAATCTCACGACTAGATTGCTGACTGCAGTCAACTGAATCCTGTTTTCTTACCCCTTCCCAGTTCAAGTGCATCATAATAGCTACGGAGGCCCCTGTAGGACAAACAACTCTGACTGCTGTTCATCTGCAGTGAGTGTAGGTTGTCAGTCTACTGTTTACCTCAGTTGTCCTTTACTCTGAAGGAAGCTGTATAACTTTTTAAAAGTAGTCAGTAGTAGTCACCTCTATACGATGATAGCGATACTTAGGTGAGTTGTTGGATATCCTGAACTATTCTGTTGGTAATCACTGCTGTTTTAGCTGTAGTTAGCAGCTATTAACCTCTGTTAGCTGCTGTTAGCTGGGATTAGTGAAACTTTCTTTGACTTTGTTGGACTCTGACACTTAGTGAATGTGATCAAACTGTTTATCAGCTGATTTTTAGGACACTCGAGCCTGACATTAGCTAGCATAATGTTAGCTTATAACCAGCTGTTGTTGTTGTCTAGCCGGCCTGTTGTTGGCAGTCTGGAGACGGGAGGATCACACATTTAATCTGCTAACAATAAGTAACTGCGACATTATTGAGAATAAATAAGCATGTTCATATTAGTTTTCATGTGTTAAAAAGCCTGACTTCTGCTGAGGGCTTAGAGGTCAGAGCTGAGGTGGAAGAAGATGACATTTTGTCCAGATGCTGATCATGTTTTCTCTTTCCTTTATGTTTTTGCTTCTTTGGCACCCTTTCTCAGATGACAAAACACAGTTATGATGCTTTTTATCTTGAATCTGAGGGGTGCAGACACCAATTAAAAGAACACCTATGAGATTTTTTCTCCCTGACTGTTGGCTTAATACACATGTGGTTGGACTCTAACCACATACAGCCACAAATAGATTAGGCGGAACAGCGATGTCTATCTCGTCCACTGTATTCAAGTTGGTGGGGCAACATGGCGGCATCTACAAACCGGCGTCCACTCTTATGCATTTTTAATGGATTTTTTTAAGTTTAGGGAAGTGCATCAATTTTTTGGAAGCTGTCATTATATTTATGAGTGAACACTATTTTTTAAAATGAAACTGACTGTAATCTTTACACAGCTCATGCTTGTTTGACCAGTAGAGACTGCCCTCTAGTGGCACATGCCGTGCAAAATGCATCACCTTAACATCAGTATTGGAAAGAGGAGCAGCTGTATTTTTGAAGGTACTGAAAACCATCAAAACATCAAGATGTCTAAACACCCAGGCATTCAAGAAAACCGTGATACCAGTCGAGTCTAATCAGATGTACATACATTTTTTTCAACTGTTCTTTGTCCAGCTCGGAAAAAGATGAGTAAAGAGGATTTCAAGTGCCACAAACATCTAACTGAAACAGGTTAAAGTGTCCTGAGTGGAGCAGGAGGTTCCTCTCACCTCTGTGAACTTTCATGTGTGTCTTGAGGTTCCCACCCTGGGTGAATCCTCTCCCACATATGAAGCATTTGAAAGGTCTTTTTCCCGAGTGAATCACGAGGTGTCGTTTCAGGGCGTTGTGCCGGGGGAACACTCTTTCACAGGTCGGGCAGTAGTAGGTCTTCTTTGGTTTACAAAGCTCCTGGGAGCTGCTCTGTACGCTGGTAGGTTCTAGATTAAGAGTTTCTCCTCAATAGTGAATAAATACAGAAATCTGTCAGTGTGAAGATGGAAAGAACTGAGCAAAACTGGTCTAAGTTGTTGCACTGCAAGTATCGTGTGTGTATGGTTCTCATTTATAATCGAATTATGATATTAAAGTGTATGTAGAGCTTTCTCTTATTTCAATAGTTTTCAGACATATAAAGCAATAAAAGGAGAAGACAAAAAAAAAGACTCTGTTACTTTTGATATCTTTCATGGCTGACAGAAGACAAGAAGCTAAACCACAAATTAAATAAAGCTCAAAATAGTGTTCATATGTGTACCACAAAAAGAAGGACCATCTTGCATAATGAATGTTGGTGAAGCCCAAGACATGAACATGATTTTTAGCTTCATCTTGTGCAACAAATGTATCGTCTGTCAGTCTTTTGAGTACATTTTTAATAACACTCCATCACCTGTAGGTGTCACTTCACTGGGATTTTCGTCAGTGTTCGTCTCATTCCTGTTTATTTTCTTTGGCACGGTGTTATGTGAGACAGATGGAGTGAGCTGCAGCTCATACGATGGAGGTTTGGAGGAAGCCCCTGGTGTCCGGGAAGACTGATCTGCTGAACAGCTGTTTTCAGGTTTTTGCTCCTGATCCTGTGAACACACAAAGCTTTAAATTCTCTGGCTTGAAAGCAGTGTTTGCTGTGAAATGGTGGGATTTTTAACATCTACAGGATGCACTTTCTCCCAACCTTGTGTTGATTTCCAAGCAGATGGTAAGGCTTGTTTCCTATATAAACAAACTCATTATTATATCACAACCACTAACAAGGTTACACAGAAAACCTGACTGTTTTCCAGACAATCATGACTAAACAATGAATGCAGCATGACCAGTGTCGCTGTCTTCACTCTGAACGTGGATTATTTCTGCTCCTGCTGGCTGTTCTGTTTGCTCTGCATCTACAGCATCATGCACGGTGACCTCCTTGGTGATCAACTTGGGAGCATTCAGGCAGCCAGCGCTGTAGGAATAAGAAAAGGCAATGAAAAAAGAAAGTCATTTTCAGCGATACAAACTTCTGGTTCAGAGCTTACCGAACATTTACAGGGGGAACGTTGTCCTCACGTGGAAAACAAGTCATTTCCTCTGTCCTGTCAATATTTTGTAAAATGCAAAAAATATTATTAGACAGTTACGACCCAATAAAACGTTGATGAACACAACTTACGCTGTGTTCTGATAACTGAAGTCATCTCGATTAGTTTTATCGATGTCCAGTGATGTCAGTCTAAAAAGAAATGTCTCTGGAAGAAAAAACACACTAGGAACTCATAAGTTTATACCCTGTCTCACATGTCAGTGCAGGCTTGCAAACACTGCTTTTCAACAAGCTGCACCCAGCATAAGTTAAAGTAAAGGCGCCACGTTGTGTGCCATTTCCATTTCCATGTGGTCACAGCTTCTGAAACCTTTCCATTGAGAAATGCACTATCAAAACTGTAGTTTTGAGGTAGGTTTGGATATATTGTTTCCCTCAATAAATGAAATCATCATTTTTAAACTGCATCTTCTATTAATTGAGGTTATCTTTGTCTAATATTAAAATGTATTTGATGATCTGACTCTTAGACATTTGACAAACACGCAAAATTCTTAGAAATCAGGGAGGCGGCAAATACTTTTTCATAGCACTGTAAATCTTGTAGAAGTGCAATATACCAGATCAAAAACTACTACACTGACCAAATCTGGACTAGTTTATCCCAGACTGTAACAATTTGTTTTTCTGATTTGTAAAGAAAGGCAGCTTAAAGACACACCAACAAACTGAACAAATGTTTCAAACATCATTTGGAGCTTTAATTAAAAAGTCCAACAGTGTTTTAAAGCAAAAAAACCCCAAACAAACAAACAAAAACCCTCACTGCTGTACTTTATTTGTTTTAATTTCCTTTCCTTTCCTGTAACTGTTAAATCAGAAGCTACCATTGTGCGCTTATGTGCTTTGCAAGGCTGGGAACCACTCACTTCCCTCTTTGACATACAGTCTAGCTGCTGCGTCGCAAACCCTGCAGGACACACCCCCTGAGCTTAACCTCACTACAGGAAACGCCCATCTCACTACAGCACACGGTCAGCAGTGGCTGCAGCTGGACTGCTACCAGACACTCATAGTAAAAACAAACTAACAAACAAAACAAAAACCCCTATGCTACTCAGTGACTTTAGCTTTAGGATGACGCTAACGTTAGCTTGACTACAACATGACGGTGATAGACCACGGTACGTTACCTTTGACATCTTAGCTACCTTAAACACGATTCAAGCACGGGTAACTACCTGTCCAGCAGAAATGTGGCGAACTCTGCATCTGTTTTGAATCCTCTCTGTTTCCGTACGTACCTCCACCTGTGAAAAACATCTCCAATGTTTACTTTGTTTTTGTCTCGGGCTAACGCTTTCGTTTCAGCTCGCTGCTTGTCGGTAACCTTCTCTTTAACTGGCTCTGTTGTGTTCGCTGGTATTAGGAGAAGGGGGACGGGCTCTTTGTCGCATGCTGGAGGTTGCTCCTCAGCCATTGTTTGTAAACTTTTCCCCAAGATTTGGAGCTACAGCGCATGCGCGGGGGGGGAGGAGGGTGCGCGGCGCGTTCACGAACTGGCTGCTTCTCGTACTGCTGGTGTTTAGAGAAACCGCTGGTACTGAATGTTTAGAGAAATCAACGGTAGAACAAATGGGAGGTTTCAAGGAAGTAAATAATGTACTTATTTAAGTACTGGATACCCGGAGGGTATTTTAAATCAAAGAGGGAACAAATTATAACTATATTGAGCGTACTGGATATCATCGTGACATAGACTCTAGATAAAAAGTGGAACCAGTCACTGTGACCCA
The DNA here is from genome assembly GCA_015106755.1 of Etia nguti. NCBI lineage: Eukaryota > Metazoa > Chordata > Actinopteri > Cichliformes > Cichlidae > Etia > Etia nguti. The sequence continues at coordinate 29,810 of VUQG01031617.1, read as the reverse complement.
TTTCGTGACATCATGATGCAATGCACATTTTGAAACCTCAAGATTAGGTTTCAAAAGATCAATTTGGCGATCCATAGTTCATCGAGTGAAGTACTAAATAATCAATTACAGGTAGAAAGCTTTGTTAGCAAACTGTATCCATGAACTGCATGAAAGCAATGTAGCCACATTAGGTACACCTTGCCAGAACCAGGTTGGATCCCCTGTTTCCCCTTCAGAACTGTATTAATTCTATATAGCTTATATTCAGCAAGTAGCTAAACATTACTCAGAGACTGTGGTCCCTATTAGCATAATACCATCACACAGTTGCTGCAGATTTCTTGGCTGGACATCGACTATGCAAATTCCCAGTTCCACCAAAAGTGCTCTATTGAATTGAGATCTGGTGACTGTGAAGGTCATGTGATTAAAGGCAGTAAAGGAATAGACCTGGCCAGAAAAAAAAACACTCAGGTAGGTAGATTGTGGTCTATAAATGATGCTCACACCACCATCTATCCTTCCATGTTAATGTAAGGCAGGATGGATCCATGGTTTCCTGTTGTTTCCAACAACAATCTGACCCTACAATCTGAATTTCAAAGTAAAACCATTAAAGTCTTTTCAGTCTTTTCCAGACAGTTCACTGTAAACCCTAGAGTTAGATGTGTGGGAAAAGCCCAGTAGACCAGTTTCTGAAATACTCGGACCAGTCTGTCTGTCACCAACAACGACACAACATTCAAAGTCACTTAAATCACATTTCTTTCCCGATCTGATGTTCGATTTGAACTTCAGCAGTTCATCTTGACAAGTGTAAATGCACTGAGTTGCTTTAATGTGATTGGTGAGCTAACGTCATGTTCAGGCGTGATTGGCTGATCCTTTTCAAGGACAAAAAACAAATAACAGTCATATTTCTAGCTTCACTGGATTAAGCTGTTTGCTTAATAGCAAAACCTTGAATCAGATCCACTGAGTCTTCATCATCAGGATTAATCAACATTAAGTTTAAGAGTTTGGTAAGACCACAATTACAAAACACACAGGAACAATTATTAAGATTTATTGTCTTCACAGTTCTAGTGACATAACAGCGACTGTGATTAAAAAAACAAGTGATAACATTTACACTGCTTTTCCAATCACTTCAGAAATTTCTCTTTAGAGAGTTAAAGGTATATTATATAAAAAAAAATAATTTAACATTTTCGTATTTTTCTAAAATCCAGTTATTGGTTATTTATCACTATCAGCTGTTGTTTTGGTCTCCCCAGAGGTCTTGTAGCCATTTTTGGCTTCTTGTTATGAGTCTTCACATGCGCTTGATAACCCTGATAGTAATAGAAACACTTCCCGCACATTTTACACGTGTATGGATTCTCTCCAGTGTGAACTCTCAGGTGGGCTTTAAGAGTATCTGCTCTGGAGTAACGTTTACCACAGATCGAGCACAGGTGAGGTCGCTCTCCGGTGTGAGTTCTGAGGTGCAACTTTAGATAGGAAGAGCGTGAAAATGCCCTCCCACACTGATCACAATGGTAATTCTTTTCTCCAGTGTGAGTTAGCATATGTATTTTAAGCATTTTAGCCGTAGTGCAATGTTTCCCACAGGCAGAACAGAAGAAAAGGGAATCTCCCGAGTGGAGGCGCATGTGGATTTTCACGCCATTTTCCTGTTTGAATCTCTTGCCGCAGTCGGGACATGCGTAGGGTTTCTTGTGAGTCTCACGGTGTTCCTCTAGCTGATATTTCTCAGGGAAGTCCATTCCACACTCCCCACACACGTGAACTGTAGCAGGCGATTCTTTAGGCTCGCTCTTCTTTTGCACTAAGGTCCACTTTGGGAGCTCACCTGTGAGGAGGAACAAATACAGTGACTGAGAGATACAGATGGGCAATTAAATAAAGAAGAAACACCTGGGTACTTGAGAGGAGAAACTCGACAGATGCTTCCACATGAGCACAACTGACTAAATCACATGACTGCTTGTGGTTAAAGTGTCCTGAGCAGAGCGGGAAGTTCCTCTCACCTCTGTGAACTTTCATGTGTGTTTTGAGGTTTCCACTCTGGGTGAACCCCCTTCCACATATGAAGCATTTGAAAGGTCTTTTTCCCGAGTGAATCACAAGGTGGCGCTGCAGTGCGTTGTACCGAGGGAACACTCTACTACAGGTCTGACACTTGTAGATCTTCTTCGGTCTGCGAAGCTCCTGCGGTGGTTTCATCTCTTCAGTCTTGTAAGGGAGGCCGGTGTGCTCACTGGTGGATTCTGGATGTGCACCTAAAAATTCTCCTGAACAAAAATAAATACCTGAAAATAATAATAATATTAATAATCAGAACATTAGTGTGAGTATGGATGGCATCAAGCAAAACCAGCAAAACTCTGTTTAGATTACTGCTGCATTAAAATGCATAAAAACATTCTCCTGATTCAATCAGGCAAAAATCGAAACATCAAGAGATTTTTCTGCGACCTTAAAAATCTTTTATGGCCAGCAGAGGATTTTTTTATGTGTGTTGTGGATCGGATCTTATAAAAAAAAAATATGACATCAAAATAAAATAGTCTAACTTACCTGTAGGTGCTGTGCTATGATCCTGCTCCTGTGTTTCAGCTCTGTGGCCTTCCTCTGTTTTCCACTGTGAACACATGAAGTTTTAAACTGTCAGCATGTGCCTGAGCAAAGGCTCCACAGTGTAGTGGTTATCACATTTGCCCAACCAACAAAAAATCTCAGGAGGAGTCACAGATCCTTTTGAGGTTGTGCATCTGGTCTAAAAACTTCAACATGTAGAACTACCCGCTGTGGTGCTCTGTATGTTGAAGCTGTGGTACTTCAACATGCGGTACTACAGAAGTAAGTATTCTAATGGTGTTTCCGAAAGGCATCATTCATTCTGGGTAATACATCTGGGTTTTGAACCGACATGCTTTCATACTTGCAGGGTCTCCTCCCATTAGGTGATACCCAAACCACTTTAACTGGCTCCTTTCTATCTGGAGGAGTAGCAGTGTTAAATGATAGAGCTCCTCGCCCTACATCTAAGGAAGAGCCCAGCCAATCTTCAAAGGAAACTCATTGTTAAATGAGTTTAAATCGACAGCTATGCTTTTACGCTCAGCTCTCCCCCATCCGTCTGTAAACTGGTTCCAGAGCCTGAGCTATGGACTGAGGTGAGCTTGACTACATCTAGTCGGTATCTCACAAAAGCTCCGGCTCCTTCCCAACCAGAGAGGTGACGTTCCATGTGTCACAAGCCAGTTTTGTAAGCCAAGGATCAGAGTGTCAGGGCCTCCGCCTCTGACTGTCACAGATCACCGAACACCTATGGCCTGCTCTGTGAGTTGTGGGCCCATAAGAGGATGGACCCACATTATCCTTTTTCGGGCTGAGCTACCAGATGCTTGTCCTCAAGCCCCTTTCTCTGAGCCTGGCTCCAGGTAGGACCTCAGTAACCCTGTCCCGGGTACTCTGTCGACTATCAATTTATTAGGGGTCCATTATGGAACAAAAAAATGGACTGAAGGTCCTGCAAGATAAAGTATAAGATAACAGGGATTATTCTGAACCATGAGTAATTCCAAACTGTTCTACAAGAGTCCAAAAATGAAACTGTGGCGCTTGTAAGCACTGATAATGGTGTAGGTCCCTTTAAAAAGGTCCATCCTCTGAACAGACACATTAAAAATGCTGCGCAAAGGCTTTTAATATATGTAGTTTTTTTCTGTGTAGCCCTGAATCACACCCCGCCTCCTTAAATAGGTGTGCAGTTATCAACAGTTTAAGAAGTCTTAATCTATAAGGGGCAATTTTTGCTCACTTGGAGGTGTTTCTTGGCAGCATTCATTTCCTTGTTTCCAAGCTGATGATAAGGCCCGTTTCCTGTATGAACAAATGACACAAAAATCAGCATAACGTTATAGACACCAAGTTAAAGAGAAAACAATGACTACTTTGGTGTTTAACTTTTCTCCAGTGACTTGTGGGGATGTGTTGCTTTTGTAACAAAGAAAACCTCAGGAGGATAGCATGTGTGAACTTTTTTTTATTTTGAAAAATCCACTAACAGCGCTGTTAACAACTACAACTTCCATTTATCAATTAAGGACGTCACTAATTCCAAGCATCTTTAAATAAACCAATTTGCTACGGTAATATTGTTTTACTCAACACCTCAAGCAAAAAAAGTTTAAAAAGAGAAATTAAAGAAATGTAAAAAACTTTGTCAGGTTAAATTCATTCAAGGCCTACTTGCCTTTCCTGTGTCAAAGTGTTCAATATCATTGTTAAAATACTGGCTTGAACTCTGTTGTGACTAAAGAGGCTGCACCAACATGGTCTTTGTGTTTTTAAGAAAAGCATTACATGACACATAGTTCAAAATAATCCCCATTTATCGCATACTGGGACCCAGTGCACCCACTCAGCCCAGTGACTCTCTGAAAGCTCTGAAACTGTAGCTTCCTTCCTTTAAAGATCTTTTAAATATTCTTTGAGCTTGAGAAAACTTCATGGGGCGATCTCGATATGGCAACTTAAAAAGCTAAATTTTGACCCACTGCATGTGCTTGAAAGGCTTGTAACTCAGACTTTTTTCATATTGTCAAAGTAACACTTATGCTAAAGTTAAAAGACAGAGTTGTCAGTGATTTACATAACTAGGGTGATATCCAGTGACTTTGTTCACTGTCCTATTTCAGAGTTGCTGCCAACATTGAAATGACAAATTTACATTACAGTTGCTAGGCAACAGCCAAAATGACCTGGGCACTCACATGCTAACAGCAGATATAATTAAGACTAGGTTTGTTTGGTGGGTGCGGTGCACACTAACTATTCTACAAATTTGTCTAAACAAAAACTAACTTAGCAGTAAAGACCAGGCTTCATAACGATCTGTTGGTGCACCCGGCCCAGGGACATTTATACAAAATCTTTCAACACAGAACTGCTGCTGGTGTTTGAAGCAGTCAGCGGTAAGTAATGGATGCAGGATAACCAGTTTTGTCCTCACTCTGGACTTTCCTTTTTTCCATGCCCCCTGGCAGCTGCTCCTTTGGCTCTGCAGTTTCACGTGAGGCGTCCTCTTTGCTGATGGACTCTGGAGCATCCGAGTGCATTTTAGTTTTACTGGCACCGCCAGCGCTGGAGGAACAGGGAAGACAGTGAGAAAAATGAAACAACTTTTCATGAACCTTAACTTTTAAATGAAGGGCTTACTGAACGTATACTGGAGGGATGTAGTCCTCATCCTCATTATCGTCACTGACGCCATCCTCATCCTCTGATGCTGAACACACCCAGTCCTCTGCACGGTCAACACTACAGCAAAGGAAAAACGGACATTATTGCAATGACTCATAAGTTGATGTAAATATTGTGTGTATGGGAATTACAATGAAATTGAAGTCATCATTAAGTTCCAGGGATGACAAATAGCTTTGCAGTTTTATGCATACTTGTTTTGGACAAGTTGATTTTTCAGTCATTAAAAATAAGCATTCCATTTAAGGTAGTGTGAATTTGTCCAATTACATATGAGCCCTTGAAAAATACAAGACTGTATAGAAAAACGTCTGTAATTCTGTTAATGCACTACTTTTTAAAAAACTGTAAAAGTCTGCAATTCATTAAGATTATGACTGTTTTATTGAACTTTAATTGTCTGTCAATACAGGATCTAACTGTACAAGGTATTCATATATGCCTGACCTAGGTATTATAATCTGTGATGACAGTATAATTAATTTAAAAAACTAATCCATACTATAAATTAAAAAAAAAAAACCATATACCTTGACATTGAAACCTGAGCAGAAGGTTTTTCTGCTTCACTGAAACTCAGCTCTTCCTTTTCAAAGTCAGCATCTCTGCAGAAAATCAATTCATGGAGGTCAAACTAAAATCCAGAAAATTACATCTGTTACTAATTATTTAAGTAATTGCACAATAGCATAATATGGAAGAGCTAACTCATAACATGGAAAACAAAAACATTATAACCTGTCTACTACATTCATAGTGAGATTTTTTTTTGACATTTTTCTCCTTCCTGGTAAACTCTCTCTTCCCTGTTCAAAATTCTAAATTTTCGATCATTCAGCGTTTCGCTTATTCATAGGGTGATCACTGTCACACTACACACTGAGGAAGGAGAACTGTGTAGGAGGGATACCCACAATCCTTCACTTTGCATAGATAAATACCCACACAAATGGGGTCAAGTGATGTACTTTGAATTCTGCTTAACATAATGGCGGCCAGAATGCTAATATTGAGGCTTCAAAATGCAGCGTTCCAGAGCACTGGGTGATGTGCCTACATCCATCTTTGATATACAGTCTATGGTTATAAACCATTACCATATTACAAATTAAGTGTGGGAAAATATTTATTTGAAACACAAACATTTGCACAATTAATCAAAAAAGTATTGAGATTAATGAGATATTTACTTTTGTCTGCCATTATTTTGAGTACAATGTCAACAACTAAAAAACTTTCTTAAGACTTCATGATGTTTTTCCAACTTGATTAGGGCATTCATGTTCTTTTTCCATTTATTCAAACAACGTGAGTGCATAAGCCAGTTTACACCGGTCCCAAGCCCGGATAAAGGAGGAGGGTTACATCAGAAAGGGCTTTCGGCCAAATCAAACATACAGAATACAAAATAAAGAATGACATTTCCATACAGAGGAGGATGCTAGGGTGAGATGGAGGGAGCTGATCCACTGTGGCGAACCCTAAAGAGTGCAGCAGAAAGAAGGTCGTTTTTAATGCAAAGGAGACTATGTCCATCTTTGATATGCAGTTTATGATCCAGCTGTAGCTTTGCAAACCTATCAAGCACACCTCAAAGTCCTACACAGCACAGACCTCTGATTTTTCACGTCACTCCAGGCACACAGAGTGCTACAGCCGCACTCGCAGTGAACCTATTTCTAAAGCTCGGGCTGCTCTTTATTCACATCGGGTAGCTCCACATGTTTAATTTGGCAGGTTTTTTTTTTTTGGGGGGGGGTGGGGGGTGTTGTTGTTTTTTTGTTTTTGTTTTTTTTCCACCGGATGTCCTTCCTGACACAACCCCTCACACTCACGCGCTCATCACAAACCTCAGTACTGGGAACAAGCTAGCATTAGCCCACCGCAACATCACTCATAAGATATGCGTCATTTCAGCCAGCATGTTGTGCTTATCTGAAGCAAAGCGAAATGAAGCTGAGCTATTATTATTACCATTATATTTAGGGGTATTATTACCTGTCCAGCAGAAATGTCGCGAACTCTGCATCAGTTTTGAACCCTTTCAGTTCCCGTATCTCCCTCCACCTCTGTAAAGCGGCTCCGATGTTTATCCTGGCTTCATCTGACTCTCCCTCCTCAGCCAGCTCTTTGTCGGCGACCTTCTTCCTCTTATTCTGCTGTGTCGTGTTTGATGTTATGAGGAACAGAGGAACGGGCTCTTCGTTTGATGTCTGAGCTTGCTCCTCAGCCATTGTGTTTGTAAACTTTTCCCGACGCTGCGATTAAAGAGAGCATGCGCGGAGGACAGGGACTGCGCAGCGCGTTCACGATCAGTGTCTTCCCTGAGTGCAGGAAGAATGGTTCTTTTTCTTTAACTTCTAATATCTTTGTAATAACATGGATTTGATATTACATTTATGCAGTTATGTAGTTCTGTTTTTGTTTTTAGTGAACAAATTAATAACATTAGAGAGCTCAGATTTGGCAGTTTTTCTATTAATAAGTGTATCATTATCATGGAATGTTTTAAGCCAAATCAGAGATGGTGAGGCTGGGAATTTTTCTTAAATTTGGTCAGCTGATATGGCATGAGTCTGTGTTAAGTGTCTTTTATTTATTTGTGATTTCTCTGAATATTTATTGCATTATTGTTATTGACAATAAGACACCAGAAGTATAACTGTGTGGTGACTGCACTGTAAAAGTAATAATCACAAAACGTAATTAATCAGCCAATCAAGTGGCCACAACTTGCATTTAAGCATGTAAACATCATGGGGAAGAGAGGCGATTTAAGTGACTTTGAACCTGGTAAGATTGTTGGGGAAAGACGTACTTGTCTCAGTAACAACTACTGATCTACTGTGATTTCCCAAACAGCCATCTCTAGGGGTTACAGAGTATGGTCAGGTAAACAGAAATTTTTCAGTGACCAGCAGTTCTCTGACTGGAACTACTGTGTTGATGTCAAAGCTCAGAGGAGAATGGTCAGACTGATTCAAGCTGGTAGGAAGGCAACAGTAATTAAAATAACCACACATTACAACCAAGGTATGCAGAAGAGCATCCCTGAACCTTGAAGCAGACAGGGTACAGCAGCAGAACACCACACTGAGTGCCAGTCCTGTCAGCTAAAAGCAGGAACTGAGACTACAGTCCACACAAGCTTCCCAAAATTGGACAACAGAAGACTGGGAAAATGTTGCCAAGTTTAATGAGTCATAGCTTCTGCTAACTCAAACCCAGGCTCACCCACTGAGCCAAACTGGCACCCTGGCTGGTGGAGCTTTTGAGAGAGACCATCTGTCAAATTCGGCCTGTAGTCTGATTGGAAGATTGCACATCAAATATAGAAAACAAACAATCTCTGTTTCTTAAAAATGTCTGTATTCCATCAACATGGATTTTTAAAATATCAAGGATATAGTGCATGATCTTTTTTTTAACATTAATTAGTATTTGGCATGCAGGTTACAAAGGCACTCAAATTTATACAGATGAGCTACAAGTGGTAGTAAATAAAAACATGGATAGAAAACATGTATACAAGAAAAACTACACAATAAACTGTCAAACTCTTGGTAACCCACAGGAAGTCTGTGGTGTACATTTTTTAGACACAGTAATCATCTTTTCTGCAGCTGTGAGGAATGTAAGGAAGAAAAACACAATTTACTGCAATATTTTCAAACACGGTTAACAACAAAAATTAATCGATAGATTAAGTGTTAGATGTCAAGCCTGGCCTGCTGTTTTGGTCTACCAAGCTGTCTGGTTGGCCCGATGCGTCTTCCAGCATGTGTTCGCTGATGCTGCCGAAGGCCCTGGCGATAAATGAAGCTCTTCCCACAATCCCCACACTCGTAGGGTCTCTCTCCGGTATGAAGTCTGTGGTGCACCTTTAGTTCCTCTGCTCTGGAGTAGCCTTTCCCACAAATGCTACAAATAAATGGTCTGTCTTTAATGTGGGTCTGGTAATGTGCTGTTAGGTAAGAGTTAATCCGAAATGTCTTCCCACAAATGGAACATGCAAATGGTCTCTCCCCGGAGTGCTGCATTTCATGCAGCTTGAGGGAGGAAGCGGTGTGGAATCCTTTGCCGCACTGAGAGCAGAGGAACGGTTTCTCTCCGGTATGGATGCGCTGATGGATTTGAATGTAGCTCTCGTTAATGAACCTCTTGCCACAGTCGGGACAGGAGTAAGGCTTCTCCTTGATGTGGGTCTTCATGTGTTCTTCCAGCTTTTCTTTTTCACTAAACTGAATGCCACAGCGGCGGCAGAAGAGAAGAGGTGGTGCGCTGGGCTTGACGGGGCCCGATTCAGAGGCTGTCTGAGTGTGTGAAGTGATGTGGTGTGCTTGCAAAGCTGAATGACTGTCACAGTCTTTTCCACATTCCAGGCAACGGAGGGATGATCGAATCCTGGACTCGCCAGGCAGGGATTTTAAATATTCAGAGAGTTCTGACGCTATGGGATTCACCTCATCATCAAAATCCACAGCACCCTTACGACCTACAGAGAAGTGGAAGATTCAAGCCATGTTTTACTCTTTTGCTTTGAGATATAACAAGCTCTGCAGTTCACAGAAGTTTAGGCTTACCTCACTTTTACATTGTGGTAAAAGTGCAAATAACTCAGGTCATAGGGTTAACAGGTAAGAGTACAAACCTTAAATTGGTTAATTATTATATACTAATGATTACAATTTTCCTAGTTAATGACCAAGACAAATCTATCAGCAGTATACATGGCAAATACTGCTCTGAAAAACTATAAGTCATGCATTTTCAGCTCCAAGATAAAATGCATTCGGAGCAAATAAAAGACAGTCCCAATGTTAAAAGTGGTGAAAGACGCCACCATTGCATTGCAACAGTGCAATGCAATGCTTCTGGCTCGTCAAGTATTATATTTGCATTGTTAGCAACTCTCACCTAAGTGGACTTTGTAGTGGGTTTTGAGATTTCCCTTCTGGTTAAAACCACGACCACAGATGGAGCAGCAATACGGTTTCTCTCCTGTGTGGATCAGCTCGTGCCGCTCTAGTTTGTAGGCATGTGGGAATTCTTTGCCACACACTGAGCAATGGTACTCTATTTTTTCTTTGGGTTTCTTCAGGAGCTCAGGAGGTATTTCGATTGGTACACAGATCATCTTTCTGCCGGGGCGCTTCTTGCCTATGTAGATGGAAAAGTAGAGGAAATTACAAAGTTAGGCTGCTATTTTAAAGCTCAAACACGACTTCTAGCTCACAAACTGAAGTCTTCTTTAAAACGATCTGTTCAAAGTCAAGATGTGGTGTCTATGTTTTCCAAAAAGAATTTCACATTTCAATTTGCCTGACCACAGAACAATTTTCCACTTTTCCTCAGTCTTTTTTAAATGAGCATTGACCCAGGAAAGATAGCAGCATTTCAAGATTTTAGTACTTTTTAGCAGCTGAACACTGAGCTGGTTATTCACTGATTAGGTCATTTTATTAGCTCTTACCTGGTGAAACAGCCATGTTCTCTCCTTCTGCTTCACCAGATGTTTTGGTGTCTTTCCTTCTTCTATACAGTCGCTTTGCTGTTGAAAAAGTAAGTTCATAGATTTTAAGAATCACAGCATATAAGCAAATATCTGAAGTTTGGACATAATATTCAAGAGTCAGGCTTATTTTTTTTTTCTTTTCTTACCAGCAGCACGGCGGGCAGTTTTTGAGTTTAATTCTTCTGGTTCTGCCACTGCATGCAAATTTCTCTTTCTTCGGGTACGCTGTGATACTTTAAGATAAAAAAAAAAGAGTATTTATAACCAAAAGGAAGCACACGTAATTTCAGAGTAGTTAACATATGTTCAGCTGCAGTAGAAAACACAAGAATCACTCACTGACCTCCTGTATCTGCCTCTAAATCTTCAGCGGGCAACAGTGGAGTTCGGGAAATCTTTCTTCTGCCTCTTCGTTTTGCTTTCGGATGAAGAAAAGAAAGCTATTACACTGATGGTCTCGTTCCATCTCTTCTGAATGTGCCACGAGTACTACCTTTTTACTTCAAGTCACTCACCAGCATTTGCAGGAACATCTAGCTCTGTGTCTGAGTTCTCCACATACACTACTGGAACCTTTTTCTTTCTTCTTGGTCTCTTTTCTGCTAACAAGTACAAAACAAAATAACCTCAGGACCAAATCAGATGATTATTTAACAGTTTTTTTGTTTTTCTTCACTTGTGTTCACCACAGTATGAGGGGGAGGCAGCATTCATCTTTGTCCCTGTTGTTTTTTCCTCTGCGTCCTCCCTTTCTTCATCTTCCCCCACAGAAACAACTTCCATGATGAGCGTTGGGCTGCTGCTGTCTCTCTGGCTTTGGCCTCGCAGCTGAGACTCTGGCACGAAGACAGCCTGTGATCACAATCATTAAAAAACATCAGAAACACACCTCTAAAATCTTCCCTAACAGTCAGTTTTTAAACTACTAACTGTATGTATAGCATCCCAACTATTCAGTGGCAGTAGGTTTGTGGAGGGCAGGAGGCAAAGAGTGGTGCTGCAGATGCAAATGAGCAATTTTGATTTGATTTATGACACCAAATGTCAACACTACATGACTAAGCACTGCCGTGGTGACTGAGATGCAATAATTACCCGATCTTAGACATTAAACTGATAAACTGTGTTAAAATGAATTACCTTGCTAGGCGGAGGACCTGCTGTGCAATCAGAGCCTCGGTCAGGGCTGCCTGCTGTAAAAATCAAAACAGTTGGCTTAGGTTAAAGAAAAACTGACAGTCTGCAATCCAGACAAAGAAGGAATGTCAGTGTAATGATAAACTAAATGCAAATTATGAGTGCTGTAAGTATCTGGGAAAGACTATAAATGCATTTCTTCTGTTTCTTAATGTCATTTAAAAAACAGAAACAAGGAGGGACCCTTGGGTAAACAAATGAGTATTGTTTGCAGAAGTCGTGGGTTTTCAGTAAAACTGCAGTGCTGATAACTCACCAGAATCCCATTCAACCACTTCTCCATCAGAGTTGATTAATCCTCCAATCTCTTCATCTTGTTCCTCCTCTTCTTCCTCGCCCACCTCCTCCTCCTCCTCCCCTGCATGCAGTCTTACAGTCAAATGTAGCGTTTGGTCGTTTAAGTTTTCAGATGCCATCTTGAGTCCGTGTGACTTCGGGTGCTTACGTTTAGGAGAATTCTATAAACAGAAAACAGAGCTAAAAGGAATTCACGACGTCAGAGCACATCTGTCAAAAGGAAGCGAAGAAGCTACTGAATAACAAAGTTATCTGCAGGTTCTGGACAATGAAACATTTTTTGTCATGTTCACTCGTTACACCACTACTGGTGGATTTCAACTGAAACAATCAAGACTGAAGTGCAGACCTACAGCTTTAATTCAGGGGGTTTAAACCAAAGCATTGCATTAACCATGTAGAAATGATAGCCATACATTTTTATACATCGTTTCCCATTTTCCGAGGCTAAGAGTAAAAGGCCCATTACGTTGTTATTCCATGACAAATTAGGCAGAAAAAGTAACTGGAGTTGATTATAATTGTTGAATTTGTATTTGTTATCCTTTTATTTGAGTCCAAAAAGGAAAAAACCACTGGCAATGGCCAGTGCTACGCCTCAGCCTCCTGGTAGATACACTTAAAAGATGGTGTAGATGATGACAGAATCCTTTCCTTGGTTAAGACAAACAACTTCACAACATCAAGAACACTCTGGAGGAACCATCACTGTCAAAGTCTACAATGAAAGAGATGCCCTCTTCAATGCAGTGCAGAGGGTTTACAACAAGGTGCAAACCACTGGTTACACTCAAGAACAGGAAGACCAAATCAGACTTTGCCAGAAAACATCAAAAAGAGTCTTCACAGTTGAGAAAAAAATTAATACTTTGGGTGAAACTTAGCTCAACTTGTATCAGAATGATGGGAAGAGAAAAGTATGGAGGAGAGAAACAGCTCATGATCTGAAGCATACCACATCATCTATCAAACGATCATGATGATGGAGAAAATATTATGGCATTAGCCGGTGTAAGCAGGTGATTCCTGATGATGTGACCGCTGATAGAAGAGGCAGGATGAATTGTGACGTGTGCAGGGCTACACTTTCTGCTCAGATTCACCCATATGCTGCAAAACTGACTGAACAGTGCTTCACGGTGTAAATCATTAATAACCCAAAGCAAACTGCAAAAGCAACCCAAAGGTTTCTCAATGCAAATAAATGAGATATTCCTCAATGACCAGATTGAAAAAAAGAGACCCACAAACAACCAACAACTGTAGATGTCGGCAGTAAAGGCCTAGCAGAGCATCTCAAGGAGGTAACAGATGTCCGTGGCTGCCAGACTTCAGGCAGTCATGACCGCAAAGAATTCTCATCCAAGTATTAAAATCAACCATTAAATTTAGGATTATGTTAGTTTGTCAAATTATTTTAAGCCTGCATTTCTTAAAGTTAAAGACATAATTTTGTTAAACTTCTTGAATTAAAGCTAAAACTCTGCACTTCAATCACATATTGATTCCTTGATTTCAAATCCAAAGGCAAAACTGCAAAGAATGTGTCACTGTCCAAAAACACTGGACCTCACTGGACCTACTGAAACAAAGGGCCTCACACAAAAACAACTTCCTATTCTCATCCTCTGCCCTAATGCATGTGACATTTCAAATCGGAGCCACCAAACACTCAACTGCAAAAACCTAAAAAGTCTGTAAACTGTTAATTTCGCCACAATTAATGAAGCCTCTTAGAGAGTAGCTGCATATTCATGGAATATCATCATCAGTATTTTGAACCTAAAGAGACAGATTTATGAGTGTGTTGCATCAGCGTGAGCTGGGTTTTGGAATAAAAAGAAAGTGTTCTCAGTATTTACACAGACAGTGCAGTGACAAGACTGCATGTAAGAGGCGGGAGTTAATTTCCTAACGTGCAAAATATAGCAAGGAGAATATAAGCGCACAGATTTACCAGCATTACCACTAATTTTAATCAGACAAAATGCATGTCTTATTTGTACAACTAACCACAATTATCACCAATGTTTTCTCCTGTTTACTAAATCTGGTCCCAAAAAAATCCAATCTTAGGTTCAAAAGTTTTACTAAACTGTACAAAAAAGTCTCACACTGAGGAACTTAAAGTCATGCAGTTAAAACTTAGCACAAACAAACATTTTGTTCCTAAATTGGAAAAAAAAAGGTGAAAAAAGAAAAAAACCAACAAGCTCTCAAAAATAGTGGGAAATTCAAAACCACTTTGTTTTTATACAGCTTTTACTTACAGAGTTAAAAAAAAAAAAAGGCCAAGAGAGAATTAAACCTGAAGAAAACACTGAGGATTTCTTGTAAGGGAAAATTAAAAGCTACATTCTTTAAGTCAGTATTAAAACACTCCTGTATGCGCCACACAAAAACATCCCTTCCTAAAGTGTTTATAATGTAAGCGATGTTACAAAGTCCTCGTCTTATCATCGTGTCTCCACTGCAGTCAAAAATATAAAATAGAGAAATAGACATTTCTTCCTGTTAAAAGGGAGTTCTTCCTCCTGACTGTCACCGTGTGATCGTGTCTAGTGGATTGTCAGATCTAAACCTGTGGGATCTAAACCGATTTGAGACGGCACAGCACAAGGACTGATTCTGTACTCATATTCAAAATCAACAGAATGTGATCTTTAATGGACAGCATGAACACGAGGGATGAGTTTTAATGGTCACTTGAGTTTTAAGACCTGATCTTTAAGAACAAACCTGTATGTACACGTTCCAGCATGAGGCCGACTGGGACATTATAAATGCATTCACAAATAACAAATTAATAAAATTTACTAAACTAGATGAATGAAAAAAACAGTTATAAGAATGAAAACTTTATGTGTTGACCATTTCATAATATCTACAAAATCTAAAACAACATACAGTTTGGCAAGGTGCTGATGTTTTGGTCTGCTGTAGCTCTTCTTCTGTGTGTAAAGATGCTCTCTGGTCTCGGTCCCAGCGCTCCTGATGGGATTTCACATTCCTTTTTTGACCGGGGGTCATGTCCCGTCCTGGACAGGAGAGGGGTTTCTCTCCTGTGTTATTGCACTGATGTACAGTCACGTTTCCTGATGCCTTGCCACATTTGCAGGAAATCTGATGTTTCTCATCGGAGCTCGCGAGCTTGTGTCTCTGCAGGTTCTCTGTGGCAGGGCCAGGTTTCTCCGCTGCACATCCTCTCTGGGGTTTCTTTACACCATATGAACCAGAGCTCTCCGCGCCACTCGCTTTCTTGTGGGGAAGGCAGGCGTCTACAGAAGTGTCCTCTTTTTCTCCCTCTGAGCTGAGGCTCTCATCTGCGTTTAATATATGAAAATAAAAAGTGAAAAATCACGAACGAGCAACGATGTGTTTATCATCTAGTGAAGAAAAGCTATAAGCCACTCACTATTCTCACTCACAGTCCAGCCATCCTCTTCCTCTTTGATGATTACTTGGATCTCTGGAATCTCACAGGTGTAGTCGGGGCTTGCCGGCGCTTTTTTTGGGGAAGACTGGTCACTGCAGTTTTCATTCAGACTCGGCGATAAAGGATCTTGAAGTTCAGGATCCTATTAAGATATCAAGACAAAAGGAAAAACAGGTCATCAACTCTATAACAGCTCAAGTTTCACACAAGAAAAAAGAGCTGTTATATAAAGCCATCAGAAGCTACTGTTTTATTTTTATGTTATAATAACTTAATAATTTGGAATAGTTTTACTTGACATAATACAGTAGTTAAACATCCATTTTGGTCAATTATAAAACAGACAGCAACTTTATACTTTCATCAATAAAGTGCAACTTACACAGTTTGTAATAAGCTCTTCAATACAGACATTAGAAGGAAGAGCGATGACACTCAAACAAACCTAGATTAAAAAGTCAGCGAACATTTTAAGCAGCTTTTATCAAATTTCATAGTTGACCTTATATCTGCAATTTTTATGGCTAACTGACCGCTGAAATTAGGTTAATTTAGGTAATGCTTCAAAATATCTGCCCAAATAGATACCCAGAAGCATTTGAAGATGACTGTAATGTAAGTGATATTGCATTTTGTCAAGTGATTACATAATGTGGTGGTACATCCTGGACTCGAGATTTTAGGGTAAACAAGTAAAACTACTTACATTAATGAAAACATACCACTCTTACAACGTGGGTGCATCTAATTTTGACACGCCTTAAACATCTGATATAATACTGTCTAGAGCCGACTGACATAGGATTTTTAAGACCAATATCGATGTCGATACTTGGTGCTTTTAAAAATACGATATAATAGCTGCTTTTTCTGTCAGACACATGAAACACAGAGATTATATGTTGTATGTCATTATTTACGAGTCCTTACCAACATAACATGATAGCACAGTTTAAAAATCATCTTGTTTTATTGGTATAACAAGTCTTGGATAACTCGATCTGCTTGGATCAGCTGGCTGTTGTGTTTGTGCCGTTCCAAACATGTTACCAACATGGACGTTCCAGAGTGCCCCCTGGTGCACAAATTATGCAACATCAACAGTAACAACACAGCTGAAACATGTTTCTTCTTTTACTTGTAGACTTCTTATTAAATGCCAATACTGATATACTGGTACTAACACTGTGTAATGTAAACATTATATAATTGTGCATTAATTATAAAATATAAGGAAACGACATACCTGAGCCACAGGCTGTCACCGCACATCAAGAAAAGGAAATCACCTCAAACATAAGTTCACTTTTTGTTTTTTTTACAACACAGATGCTGTGTACAGAGCCCTGATATGAATACAGAATACATTTAAAGGAGATATTATGAAACATGTTAAAACTGACCTAAAATCAACCATCATCAACGAAACGACAATCAGTGGAACCCACTTAACTAGTTACCTTACTTACTTAATGTTTATATGTCTTTAACAACCATACTAACCAACAAAATGTCAAGAAATTTATTAAATATGACCAAATAAACTCGAGCATTAACTTGAATTGATTTGTATCCCAGCCTAAAACGTTCAACTGACCTGTATCGGGATGTATGAAAGACTTCAAGAATCTGCAGTTGCAATTTCAGCCCCCCCCCCCAAATACTGTATTCTCCAAATATTACCCTTTTTTTTCTTCTCAATCCAGTTAGGCTGATGAGGCTAACAAGTGGAATGCACACACAGAATTCCAGACAACCCGGACCAACTCACATAAATGTAATGTGGTCGGTGTTATTCCACCCTGGTAAAATTATAACTTTTCCTGCCACAAAGCACGCCTGCAGGATAATGTTAAACTTTTGTTTTAACTGCTGCAGAATATTTTCTAACACACTCCGAAACGTGGCCAAAAATTAACCAGGAATTATTCTGATAGCTATCCATTAGTGTCCGAGAAAAGAAAAACGCTTTCTCAAGTTTCTAAATTCACAAAAGTAAAAATATTTCTCTTATACAATTGTAAAATGAAAACAATCCATTTCAAGAGATTTAGATTTTAGTTTAATAATAATATAAGTATTTTAACCTCTTATTTTTCCAAGCAGCTTTTGTATATACTACTTCACTGTGTCACTGTGTTATTTATCTCTGTATTACATTTTATATTGTGTTTTTTGTATGTGTGTGTTGTCAGTCCTAGAGCTGCTGAAAGGTCTTTTGTTGCTATGACATTAAATATTTATTTTAATAGGCATATAAAGTGATGACAACGGAGTAATTTACTTTAAAGCCATGTCATCATAGTATTTAATACTGCAATTATTTCATATCTTACTTCACTTGAGTAACGTCCCCTTATATATAGGGTTTAATCCATGTGTACACTCAGCACACAGTGTTACCCACATGTTCTACTTTGTTACTGTTATAAATGATTAGTATATGGTCACATATTTCTAAATTTTGAGATTTTACCTCATTAGTTTCGAGCCGTTTTATTTTATTTTATCTTAATGAAGGTTTAGTTTTGTTCATGTATACTTAATAACACTAGCAAGTTCTGTGCAGCCCTTTCTTGGGCTCTACTTTAACCTTAGTGTCAGCAACCCGAACAGGCTTTCAAAATAAACTTGTTTTGGCTCGTTTGCTTGCGTTATCCCCTGCAGGAAAACAAATGCTAATATATTTTTGACTATTTCACTCGGACGCTGAATATGTCTCCACGTCTCCATCAGTCAGTCGCAGTGTGTAAGTCATTGTATTATCTTAATGAATGCAGCTCTGCCTTGTTTAATAACAATTACCGCTTGCTAACAAGCTAGCTTTAAAGCTATAATGACATAATTGGTTCTGTGCATGGACGTAAGAAGGTTAGCATCAAGTCCACACCAGTGCACTCTCAACTAATACGGTGTCCCTTACTTATGAGGATAACCTGTTTACGACGTGCATTTACCTAACTAGTTAACTACAGCAGCTACACCAAACTGCAGCCAGCTGCATAGTAACAGCCTGAAAGCAGCTACGCTGTCACGTTACCTCAAACATAGTGCGAGGTCGGAGCCGACTGTGAAGGATGTCATAAGAGAAACAGGACGAGCGACACACGGGGCTAAGTTCAATCGTTATTCCGGATGGGAGCAGCTGTCATGAACCAACCGTGCACTCTGTGCTAGCTAAACTGTGTTGCGCCACCACTTTTTTCCCTTTTTTTTTTTTTTTTTTAAACCTTGGCC